>VKHH01006963.1:0-13879 GCA_015144975.1 Epipyxis sp. PR26KG | reverse complement strand
ATATTACCCGTATTGATCCTCAATCGAAAATAATGGTTGAAAACGTTTCTTGTCTAGCAAGTACCATTTATGGAAGATTACCATTATTCTTAATAAATCAATTTTCTTATAAAGATTTAATTCAATGTTTTCGAATTGATATAGACAACTTAAAGGATAATGAGACAGTAGAAGTCGTATTAATACAAGAATTGAAATTACTTATAATTGGTGGTAATATTTCCTTATTATCAAACATCCCTCCTAACATGATGAACAATAATAATAACAAGACAATTAATATATTTGATAATTTACTTCAACTTATTCGGACAATTACTCCTTTGATTTTATCTTTCGAGTGTATTAATGATCAGATTTCAGATCATAATGACATTACCACAGCGAATGTGAAGCGTATTAATATCATAAATAATAATGATTCCACATTATCATCATATTTCAACAAATTATTAAATGATCTAAATATAGAATCCGTGTCTATCGCTCCTGATATTTTAATGATTGGGAATAATCTCAAAGAAATTTGGTTACATTTATTATTTTTATATCGTGACTTGCTTTTGCATTATACTTCCTTCATTTCATCATATTTACCAAAACTATGCCAAATTTTAATCGATTCTTCTCAAGCCAAATCTGGATTCAATCAAATAAACAACATAGTATTTCCTAATTCTATTGAATGTATGTTAGTATTAATCGTCTCAAATATTTCTGTTTTTATTTGTATGGCACCTAAAAACAATAATAATAATATGAAAAGTATTTTTAATGAATGCCGTCTAATTCGTTCATCCATTCGACAATATTTTTCTGAAAATTCATCATCTATATTATCCTATTTAGTTGATATTTGTATTCGTATGGCAAATAATCATAATAAGCATAATAAAATACAAAATAAAATGACAATAACTTCACTTCTCGCTTTATCACCATCAGAAATAATCAATAATTTCATGCAACTCAATATTGAATCAATTGATTATTTGTGTGACATTGCAATGGTATTTATCGTAGATAATAGTTATAATAATATAATAATAATGCAATCTTGTGTAGAATCATTAACAATTTCAAGATTAATTCCAACTGCATTACAATCATTATTATGTTTATTACAATCAAATATTATTGAAATATTACCATTATCAAGTGAAAATAATTTTGCCATTGCAGCAGAAGAACAGAATATTATTTTAAAGGCATTTTCATCTAAACATTATGAATTATTATTAAAGTAAGTCAAAATGTTATAATAACATATGAATTATAATTAGCATAATTTGAATAATAATAATTTTAATCTATTTTATTCCTTTTAGATTAACTAAGTTATTCTGTATTCTTCCATCAAATTCATTATCTAATATGATATCATTGAAGACATTACCTGCTATTGGGACATATATGATACGATATCCTGCGCTATTATCAACATTACATGCCTTTACCACATTAGCATTGAATAAATTGAAAAACAATATGAATGAAAATAATAATAATGCTATCATATGGTTAAATTATGTGATAAGTCCACCGGTGTATATCTCATTGATATTGACATTATTATATGTTAACTTAGGTCAGCATACACAATACCCACAAACAACTGATTTATTGGTTGAAATTATCATGAATATTCTCGAGTTTTCAAAATTAAGAATCTATCATATTATTATGAAACAATCTAAAAATGATTCTTTAGAAATTGATTTGAAGATAAATAATCTTACTCCTGCTAATGATACTGTAGTTGAGAATATTGTGTGTGAAAAAAACGATAATAGTAAAGATTATGATGATGTAGAGGACACAGACCCAGATGCTATTACTGACAAAAGTCGTAAAAATAGGATTTATCATAGTAATAATAATATGGATGGAATGTTTCTGAACGAATTAATTGATTCCTTGGCATTATTACTTAATAATGATGAGAATAATTCTTCACAAAATCAATCACCCAATATTATTTTCTTATTCAATCGTATCACATCATCCGATACGAATGCAAACCTAATCATTTCCAGTCTTAATGATTGGATCTATCATTTGCTTCGCAGTATTGATGAGTGTTCTTCTATATCCTCTTCATCTAAAGTGCAGATTCCAAAAGCACATCAAGCTTCATTTATGAGGTTGAGAAAAGTATTGAAATCAATTCATTCATTGTTACAAGGAAATGCTAGTAATAAAATCGACTAGAATTATTAATATGATGTCATTTTCTTATATCTTTGGTATAATAAAATTGTTAATATCTGATTATTGTTGAACAATTTTTCTGCTTTTATAACATATTACAATTTTAATTAAGCAACATTTTAAAATAAATTCGATATTTCTTGAAATTACTCAAAAATTGTGCATTACAATGGGCAACACTTTTGAAATTTGTATATTTTTGAAGCAACAATAAATAATTTTGGCGACACTTTCGCAATTCTTCTGAGTGTTTTTATGCGGCATGGAATAATATATTACAGGATAAATCAATATCGAAAAGAATAGGATATGAATACGGTTATGAATTTGGCTTTTGCGATGATTGGGGTGGTTATCCCAGGTGTATCTCACTACGACAATGAATGTTGGAGTTCTCGAGGTTTACAGGAAGTTGATAATTCTACACTTAATTCGTTTAATACATCAACAGCAATGCCTAACGCAAATAATGATGAGGAGAAATATGTTGCGTTAGCTGAACTATTTTTGATAACATTACCTACAATAGTAGGATTCGCAGGAATTTTATATTTAATACACTTGTCCTGTGGAAAGAAAACATATGATATAAAATCAAGCTCTAACTCAGACAGTAATCTTGAGTTAAATACACTAGAGGAAAGTCGATCAATTGCCAGTGAATCTGTTGATTCTTTACATGTAGAAACATATAAGAATTTTAGTGTTTTCCTTAATCAACATGAAGATTATGATGATATCTATACTCATTCTATGGAACAAGTGTTGGCTGGGACATATGTTATTACCACAAAAACACCATCAAAAACAAGTAGTGAAGATGAAGAAAATGTTCGATCAAATCATAATAATACTTTTGTAAAAGAAGAAGAAACAAATAATACTCATTCTTCATCAAATTATTTAATGCATCATTCCACTAATCAAGCTAATTTATGGGATTATTTCTCATTCTCATCCGTTCATCCACATTCTTCAAACAAGCAACAAACAAAAAATGGAAAATTTGAACGACTTTATAATGTTGAAATTAATGAAACAGAAATAAAAAATCAATATAAAATGTCCAAAATTGATCAAATACTTGATAATGAACAAATACATGATGAAAATCCTCTTAACCGTAACAATCAAAATAATAATAATAACAATAATAATAATATAATTAAACAATCTGAATTATATTATACAACAAAAGAAACTCCTCAAATGAGTAACAATTATACTAATAATCATAATAATCATAATCATATGAAATCAGAAAATAATAATTATATTTATAATATTGAGAATGAACATGAGAATGATGTATTAACTACCATTCAAATGTCACCGATTCAAATGAACCATAACATATTGTCAAATAAAAACCATTCTTATATATCATTTTCATCTATATTTTCATCAAATAATGATAATATTGATGTGGAGAATATTTTAATTGCACATGATAATAATAGTTATTCACAACGAATATGATAGATATGATAACATAAAAATTCTATAGTGTATCCATAAATATAATAATAATAATAATAATAATAATAATATTCATCATAATCATAATAATATGATTAAATAATAATTGTATGAATTTGTAGTTATCCATTCATCAATAATCCGTGAAATATTTTCATCCTTAATTCATGTCTTGTAAGTTACTCCAATATTATCATGAGTGAGATATTGCGATTTATCATGATACTTTGATACAACTACAATAGGATCCTAACCCTCATTCTAATTATTATTATTCATAATATCATCATAGCAATTATGATTATTATATGTATTGTACATGTGTTGGATAGGATACGAAAGTATACATGTGATACTATAATTATTGTGATTAGTTTATAAATTGTTTAAATGTTAAATTGTAAAATATTCAATCATTGTTAATATAATATTTTTAATTTAATTAAATATTTCATTTTTATTGATTCATTTATAATTAACAAAAATAATACCCCGCGAGTGAAGGAGATCACAAAAAACACCTCAAAAAGTAAAACTATAAAAAATCATAGTTTTATTCTATTTTTATTCAATTGATTATTTACTTGAACAAGAATTTTTGATAAACTCGGAGAAAATGATAATGAATTATTATTATTATTATTGTTATTATTATTATTATTATTATTATTATTATTGTTATTGTTATTATTATCATTATTATTATTATTTTTATTATTATTAACAAAATATGATATTAATTCACTTTTCAATAATTTTAAAGAATGATTATAATGATATGATAATAATTGTGGATTATTATAATTAGTGGTAGCTGAGTTAACCTGATTATTATTATTATTGTTATTATAAATCGAATATAAAACTGTTTGATGTGGATGAAGAAATGTGAAATAAAAGTCACTCCATAGTTCTTTTGTCCAACTCCTAAAATAATATATAATTTTATAAATTAATCAGCCTGATTTAAAGACATTGATTATACTAACATTGAATAAAATGAATACTTTCATTATTATTAAAACTATTATATAAATATAATTATATACTTATAAAAAAGAAAAATTATAATATAATAATTGAAGAGAATATTATAATTAATGATAATAATAATAAGTTTATTATTATTATTTTGTTTAAAATGATAATTGCATGTTCTATTTTTTTTAATCAGACTTATTAGTCATAATATAGAGAAATATAATAATAATGATCATAAAAAATAGTTAAATTATGATATAATAATAAAGAATATAATTAATTGTATAAATGTTGATTTATAATTATTATGATTTGTGTTATAATATAAATAATAAATAAATTATTTATCTTTTTAAAATATTATTTTATACCTTTTCATAGCATCCATTGGAATAGTCCAAACTATTATTCCATCAATATTATTATTTTTTGAACAAAATTTTGTATTAACAATTAATTTATTATGATAATATCCTCTCCTGTTGCATTCTTCCAATGATAACAATTGAGTAGTTGATAATAATTTCATATGTAATATCTGATGAATACAACAACATATTTCTTGAGTATCAATCTAAATATTATTACATTATTTCAAAGTAAATTATTAATGATAATGCAATTAATAATTATATTAAAGAATAAATTATATTAATTATATTAATAAAGAATAAATTTATCATAATATTATGATTAAAATGCTTAAATAAAGGTTATACCTGATGTGACCACTTCATATGAGAATGACTTGATTTCTTATGATTGATATAATCTGAATAAATGACTTGCTTCAAACTTGAACAATCGAATTCCTTTTTATACATTGGATTCAAATGATATAAACGTTTAATCATTATTTCCGATTGTATCCCTTCATTTTGACAATTATTTTCATATAATAAACTCGCCGTGGATTCAATCTCATCTGATTGGACTATAGTGGTACTACAAGCTCTTCCGAAATCAATCAAACAAATAATGAAATGACCATCACTTATCATCGACTGGAAATTATCATAATGTTTATTACAATTATTATCAGCATTTGAAAAAGGAGATACAATCGATCGAAGCACCCAATTATCTATAATTATTAATATAATTTGAAAGTTTCACAGATTTGGTAATAATAATAGCTTAATAGTACTAATGGAAGCCTTCCAATATTGTTTTGTGTTCATGGGGGCTTTGTATTTGATGTCACAATAGAAGTATAAAGACAACTGTTTGTTTTTTACACTTTTATTTCATCAAAAATCATAAGTGATTTAAAAATAATTTTGCAAAAAAAATTAAAACTTTTAAATAATCTGTGATAACGTTGGAAGACTTCCTTAGAAACCATAAAAGATATTGTTGTTATATAATGAATTACCTGATTTGATATCTCCATGAACTATTCCTGTTGTCACTAACACAGACAATACACTTATCATCTATAATAGAAACAATAAAACAACAAATGATAATAATTATAGTATATTTGAAAAGATTTTATATTATTATTTCCAAATAATATAATATTATGCTTTTATTAAATTAATAAATATTCTCTTAACTATAATCATATTCCACTCTTGGAGCTTGGAAGTGACAACTACCATAACATTCTGTTTTAGATATGACAAAAATTCTGTTTTAGATAAGACCAAATCTTTTATCTGAGTCATTATTTTAGGTTGTATAAAACTTTTAAATACTTTTAACATTGGTTTTGCACTATTTGTTTTGTTTGTAATTGTTTCGGTCGATTCAAATTATCGGTTCATAGAACGTAATATATTTCCATCGATACAAAATGTACTTTGTCTAACGTTAAAATCATTCATACAAGAATGTGGACAAAAGGTAAAGCGGAATGGAGGAAGCAATAATATTATTGTAATTATTTAATAATTTTCTTACTTGACAAGCAATATAAGCTGCTAATATTTCTTCTTCATTTGGACGTAAATGACATTGCTGAATTGCTTTCAATAGATCTATCAGAGTTCCTAAATCACCATAATTCATACTTAAAATAGCTCCATTATTATATAAAGCTATTGAATGAGGACGAAGAAAATGAGTAAAATATAAATCTTGTTTTTCTTGTTCTTCAGTAGAGTCATCAGAGTCATTGCACATCAAACGCAATAAAATCTAATAATTAAATATAAAATTTTTAAAATAATTAAGTTGAAATAATAAAATTAGTTTTAAAATATTTTTTATTTCACATACAATATGATGTATGAATGCTTCCCAAATAACTGATGATTGTTTGTAATCGACTTTCAAAACTTTTAAATTTATATTATCATTTATTAATTTTTCTTTGATTAACATAGCATGACCAAATGCTCCTCTTCCAATATGACAGACACTGTCAATAGATTGATGAATATAATGAGGATTGCTTTTATTATTAATTTTACTATTCATATTATTTTTATTTTTATTCACTGAAAAGCTTCCTTTTTTGTTTGAAAATCTTAAAAACGATGGAACTATCATAGATTTATAATCATAAAACTCAACTTTATGGTTTGGTTTTGTACAAATTTGATCTTCAATATTATAATCAGAAATAAATTTTATAATAAAATTTTCATTATTTGATTTTAATTCGTCTTGTTGAATCATTGTTAACACAACAATCGATGAGAAATTATTTATAAAATGGATATCGATTTGATTTGATGAATGATTATTAGTTAATATTTCATCAATTTCTTTATAATTATTAGACTCTTGAGGATTGGTTTCATCCATCGGCATCTCTAAACTAAGCTTATTATAATTATCACAATCATGCTTGACCTCATATAATTGAAAATCTGACATATTATTTTGATGATTTTCATTATCACCATAATCATTATCATCAAGTGCAGTATTTTCATTATCAATTGTGGGAATGATTTTATTATTGTTATTATGATTTTCTTCAACAGAACTATTATGATCAACATCATGTTTGGTAGATACTGGTATAGTTTCTAACTTTATCAAATCATGCTTTCCCCTATTATTTATATCTGTGATTAGACTATATTGTGTCATAAAAAGTAATTGTAAACTGTCTTGTTTTATATTTCGAAATCGTCCGTTTCTTAAATTTAAATTTATTAAATTTATTTTTGGTTGTAATACTTTCTTTGCTATGTGTGTTGGTTCATCTTTATTTGATAAATCGAAGTGGATATGGTATATTGGATTGACTGATGATGAATCATAGTCCTGGGTAATATTTTCTTGATTATTATTAATAGATTCATCAAATGCAAAATCCTTATGGCGCTGAATAGCGTCATTTAGTTTATTGCTTGATGTTAGTGAAACTTTAAAAGGATTAAACAATTTGATTCTTTTATTGGGGTAATTATCTATAGAAATAGTTTCCATCTATAACTTTCAGAAGTTCTATTATCTATTGTTGAAAAGTTGATCTTATCACTAGATAAAAGCCAAATAAATATAACCTAATACATATTATATATTCTATCATCATGGCAAATACCCCTAGCCTGGTACCGGTGGGTATGGGGTATTTTCTGGAGGAATGCATGCCATATTTATGAAAAGCACCCCTTGATTTAAGGGCACCCCTTAATATTTGGGTTTTTATCAAAATTCAAGGTGGCCCTCAGTATTTGGCTTTGGCGAAAATTAGGTGGCCTTTATAATTTGGCACCACTGAATTTGTATGAATGAATGAATTTTCAGCAAAAAAAAATCTTAATTTTAACCAATTCTGGCTGTGTAAATAATTTATTCTTTGGCATTGTTTTTAATAATAAGTAATGAAGCAATATTTGTTTCAAAGTTAAAAATAAGTTTAAAACCGACAAAAAGTTAATACAAAATATTGGGGTACGGTTAAAATTAGGGGTAAATATGGGGGTAAACATATGTATACTTTTAAAAAATCACTATATAAACTATGCCTTTAAATTTGGTTTTTAAAAAAAAATTAGCCTCTCTCAGTGGCCATAATTTGGGTTTTGACAAATTATGGGTGGCCCTTAAATATGGCACTAGACGGTAGTTGAAATATCAATATAAGTTAGTGCACGATTTTAGCTTTTTATCAAGTTACAGTATGTCATTACATTCCTAATATTCAAGCTCCCTAGCTACATAACAAAAATCTCATAAAATTCCTAGTGTAGATTCATTCATAAATCTGTTAATGACATAACTTTGTAACTATTAAAATGAAAAAACTTAGATTAATGTGGAGCCATGACAAGTTGTTCTGTGATTGAAGCACATTAAATGGGAGTTTTCATCATGTCATAGTTTCCTTAGGGGGGAGTGGAAACTTTCCAATGATGTTTCAGTATGTCAATTGTACGATGTCTGGACGAATACATGGTATGAGTAAATAATAAACTCAAATTATAGTTTTAATAACTCAAAACTTAATTTTTATAGTTTCATCATAACGAAAATACATTATAATACAAACTATAAATTATAATTTATTTATATTTTATAGCTAACATCTGGAAAATTCCATTCCCGATTCTATTCATTACACCAACAAAAAAATCTTCAATAAATTGAAAATTACACACTAAAATAAAATAGAATATAAATATGGTATGGTATATTATGAATATGTTTCTTATCAACACAAAGAAATGATGATTTCGGCGACAGAGAATTAAATCAATAATTACAATCATAATTCTTTGATTAAAGTAAATCCATCATGATATGCTGCAACAAGGCTCAGGTTCATTTAACACTTCTTCTAAATCATGTAATTGCATTGTTTTATCCCAACCACAACTTACTATAATTGTTTGAGGTTGATTATTATTCATATAATTATTAATTACTTTATTTTTAGAATTTTGATCTGCTAAACTATTCATATAATCCAAATATAATGATGAATTAATGAATGGATTCGTTGCATCAATAGCTCTCACACTTACTCTATGCCATTTGAATGATTTTATTTGTTTTCCATTTTCAAGATTCCATAATTTAACAGAATAATCATCACTGCATGAGATGAGAATAGGAGTACCAGGTTGTAATAATCCAGTGCCAGCATATGATAATGGTGTAATAGGTATTATGGCAATACTTGCTTGATATACACTTCCTGTGTGACCTAATAACTCGAATAATAGATAGCCAGTATAGAAATCCCATACTCTTATCGTTAAATCACGACTACTTGATACGATAATAACTGAAGCATCATCATCATTATTACTATTTAATAATTGATTATCAATATTATCTAATACATTATCATTATTTGCTACGATAGGAATCAATGATGATAATCCTTTATATATACCAGCAGATAATGACATTATTTCATCTTCATGTCCTTCAAACATTCGCAAATGATTTCCATTTAATAATTCCCATATTCGAATTGTTTTATCTGATCCACCTGTGATTAAAATGGGTCGTTCAGAGTAAGGGAACATCACGCATATTGATAATACTTTATCAGTATGTCCTTTGAAATTTTGTAATTTATTACCACTTAAACCATCCCAACTTCGAATGAGACCTTCACTAGAAGTTGAGAGAGCTATGATAGAACCATCTAATCTGACAGTGACACCAACACCCCATATAGGACTCTTATGAGCATGTATAGTTCTTAAACAAGTACATGATTCTAAATCCCAAATTTTGATCATTTCATCACGTGATCCTGATACTACAATACCTTGTCGAATATCTGTTAATTTATTAGATTGAAATGATGATGATGAAGAGGAGAAAGATGATTGTGCTGTTGGTAATGGAGGATAATGTTCATTGATATGATATGGAGGTGATATTGTCAATGATATTACACGGTCTGTATGACCTTCTAAAGAAGGATAATCTTTTCCATCAATTAATCCATATACATGGATTGTACTATCAGCACTTGCACAGATAACTTTTGGTTTGAAACTATTTTCTGCTATATCACCTTGAGCGACTTGTATTGCATTAATAAACGAAGGGGCTTTGATAGATTTACAAAATTCTGTTTTACTTGTTGGTATAGCTATATTATTATGAAAATCATTCTGATTATTTCTATTATTAGAGTTATGATTAAGGGTATTTCCGGTATTATTGATGCTATTATTACTATTTGAAGCATGAAGAATTGTTGTTGAGGTGACAAATTGTGTGGATGGTGAAGTCACCATAGAGTCATCTTCAATTACTGTTGTGGTGGTTGTCGATGATTTCGGAGGAATTAATTCATTATAAGGGACTATTTTAGGGGATCTGCTATTCTTTTTCTTTTTATCTTCTGATAAACCTAATTTATCATCATTGTTATTACTATTATTATTACTATTACTATTCACTTTATTATTTGGCATCGAAGTATTGGTAGTATTAGCTTCTCTCACCATATCTTTGTTTGCAAGACTATCATCAATATTACTGACACTATTTTCGATACTTGAGGATATGATTACAGGACTTGGAATACTAATATTGCTTTCTGGGGTATCGATACTATTATTATCATTATTATAATAATTGTTATTATTATTTTGAGTTTTTCTTTTATTCTTCTGTTCTTTTGTTTTGAGTATTTTGTCTTCAACAACTATACTATTATTCTCATTAAGATCATCGTTAACTTTGATTTCAATCGTTATTTCAGGAGTGATAGATGCGTTTTCATTTATATTCAGTGTATTATTTTCTAATTTTGTTTTAACTGTTTCAAATGTCACATTTTCAAGATTTTGTGGCTGATTATTTATATCATTATTTTTTTTATTATTTATTATAATTATTTCAGATTCTTCCATATTTTTATCATTAATAGTTGGATAATCGAGAAGCTTTGTCGAAATTATCGATTCTATCGTAGCGTTAGTTGTTTGTGTTTTTATTTCAATGTCTTTATTATCGATTTCAAAATTTGAACTTACGTTCGCATTATCAACTTTATTATAAACTTCTATCAAGTTTTTATTTTGATCATGGGATCTGCTCTTAATTATACTATCTTTAGTATTACTTTCATTATTGTCTGTTAATGTTAATTCAGCAGTGATAGTTATATGGTCATTATATTTTTCTTTATCTCTTTTTCCTGATCTAGATTTACTGTGATTTACTCTATGAGGAGAAGCAATTATGGATGGTAGAATATGCAGATCTTCATGATCTCCACTAATGGAACGAAATGATTTCACTGATAATAAATCGTAATTTTCGCTGAAATCACTCACGTTATCAAAATCACTACTATGAAAACTATCATCCAAATCTCCCATAGTTACGATTCTGTAGGATTAAATTCAAATATTTAGGGAAAATATGATAATAAGTTTGTTGTGAAGAGTTGGTTGCATATTGCATATATTACATCATGCATAATGCTTAAAAAATATTATTTATGAGAAGTAAAAAATATTTTATAAAAATCTGCATGAAATAAAAACTGTAAGTAATAAATTTTATACGTATTCAATAGAGTGACCAGGATATATCATAGTTATAAAATTACTTGATACACGTGTCAGCGAATATAATGCAGCTGGATATAATGGTAGAAATGCATATTGAAATTCTTCAGTATATCCATTCTTTGCGATTGTCAGATAATGTACTGCATCCCAACGAGTGAACGCTTTTACTCTTTCCCCACAAATGTGAATTGAATTTCCGATTTCCGTAACTTCTAATCACCGTTGATCAACCGTTATTGTTACGGTACAAAAAAAGATTTGTCAGCCACGCTTATGGCAATATATAGTAATATGTAATATAATATTGATTTAACATCAATTAGTTTGAAAATAGCCTAATTGATATTCAACTTTTTAACCGTAAATCAATGAATGAATGAAAAAACTAAACATATCAAACAAGAGGAACATGCTATATGATGATGAGATATCAGAGATGATGATGAGTAATAACATAATAGAAAAATGAAATCTATGTATGAAATAATTATATTTGTTTTTTTCAGAATGTATGGGTCAATTATCATCATTTATCATGAATCTATTCTTTGCATATTGTAAAATAATATTCAAAACCTAAAATACGAGAGATTCAATTTATTAAAATAAATAATGATAATTCACCCATTCATTTTCATTCGTTTATGAAAAAATATAATTATTTCATCCATCGATTTCACAAATTATTATCATTATTTCAGAATTCATTAATAAATTTAATGAAATATTAATTAAAATAAGTTGCTGTATAAAATATTATTAGTATATTTATATGATGCTCAAAGAATTAATTCAAATATTTATGATAATCTATATTCCAAAATGAAATAATTTCATAGGTTTATTAATTTATCAAACGTTTTATTAGTTTATTTTTGGATCTAATTCTTTATTCTTAATTGAAAAAATTATTTATTTCGTTGATTATACTTATAAAACAGTTTTTAATAATAAATTAAATATTAATATTATTGTAATATAAAATAATATCATTAAAAAAATAAAAAAATAATTGAAATTCGATTATTATATTTTATAAAAAAAAATTATTATTATTATTTTAAAAAAAATTATTTAAATAATATTTTTTCATTGATTGGATATGTAATATTTTGAAACCAATAATTCACAGCAATATTAAGACCAATAGATTCATCAGGTAATGATTGTACTTCATGATGCCAAAAAGCAGGTAAATATAATACATCACCAGGCTCTAACACGACTCTTATAGGATGAGAATATTTATATAATGGATATAAATCATAATTAGGTTTATCAACATTAATACTAGAACCAAATATTATTGATTTCTTAATTTGAAGTTGATCTTTTACACGTGAAAATATATTAGGATAAGTATAATTTAATTCTCCTTTTGGTCGTCCAATATAATATAAATTTGATAAATCTGATGGTGGAAATAATATTAACTATAATTGAACAAATTATTATTATGTTAAAAATAATTATTATATTTTTGCTGATAATAATAATAATAATAACAATAATAATAATAATAACAACAATAAAAATAAATGAACAATTTAAGATATTATATGTCCATATTTTAAGAAAAATTTCAGATTTCTTTTTTAAGATTATTAAAAAAAATCATATCCTAATTATGTTATCCGATCATATCATACGATTGTGGTATAAATGATATTATTATTATTTTACATATATATTTTATAATAATCTTATTAAATAATATTATTATTCTTTTTAATCAATGCCAACAAAAAACATTTTTT
>VKHH01006962.1:0-13889 GCA_015144975.1 Epipyxis sp. PR26KG | reverse complement strand
GCTGGCAAGTATAAAAATAGATCATAAAACACATCACATTGGTTCTTTCAAAACACTTGAGGAAGCTAAAGAAGCAAAACAGAACAAAGTCAAAGAAATTTATGGCGAATATATAAATGATTGTAAGAAGTAAATGAAGAATAAGTGAAAACCTTAATAAATTTAAAATAATATTAAGAAATTAAAGTTAAGTTTATAAAATAAAAATTTATATTCTGATTTTTTTAAAATATTAACAAGAAGGAGGGTAATAATGCAATGCAATCATTATTAATAAGCATTGCTTACTTGAGAAGCTTGACTGTTGTGAGAGTTAGAACGAGTGTATCTTGTTGGGACTATAAGTAATGGTGTTGGTGATGAAGTAAACACTTCATCAACAATGTCTTGTCGTTCAGGAAATAACGGGGGATGAGCAAATTATCTGGGTTGTTCATCATTGTAATCAATAACTTTTCACAATAAACTTGCGCTGAATAACTATCAACATGATGTCCACGATTGCCTGCTGTGTGAAAATAGTGCAACAATTTTAAGTATTTGTCAATGATCTCAAGTTCTCTCTCAACTTCTTCACGTGACGAATTGTTTCCATATTGATATAAATTCTGAAGTCTGGTAAATTGATGCTGTGTCATCAGCAGGAGGTTTGAATTCCCTTTTGACATCCTCAACCATATTCTTTAATTTATTTGCAATTTTTTTATGCTTGTTACTAGACAAGACATCTTCTCCTTCAAAAAATAAAGCTGTGGAATATTCAATTAGCTCATATACCACATCTCTGGGATCTGCTTTTCTTTTCTTTTGCGGTTTTTCAGTTGTTGTAGTAATGTCACTATTTTCTGTTTTGATTTTATTGGGCCGACGACATCGAATATTATGAATATTAATTTGATGCCTACATATGCTTGGTAGGTGATAAGAAGTAAAATTACACGCGATGCATTTAAAACTTGATTTTCGCTATTACTATCTAAAAATATTGATTGCATGTTCCATTAATTAACCCCCAATTAACATTAATTAACTCTAATTAACCTTAATTAACATTAATGAAGTCATTAACTAAAATTTTTTCAATTTTTTTTAAGTAATTATTATTGTATTATTGTCAAAATTTTGGCTTCTTAAACCCAGTTAGAACATTTCCTTTTTTTTTTATACTCAACTACAGGGGGGTATTTAACCGCCGGAAAGTTAGTCCAAGTGCAATATATTTTAATCCAAAAAATAGGAAAATTTTAGATTTTACTTATTTATTAATGTAGTCTAAAGCCATGATTTTTAGCTCACGTCTAACTCTAGTAAATTTAAAATTAAAGTTGAGGTAAAATTTATATGAAATTTAAGTCTAGAACTAGTTGTATTCTCAATTTAATTAATTTTAAGGCTAGAAATACCAATTAAATTTAGATAAAAAATGCCATATTTTTATTTGTTGTATATTTTTGGACTAAAAAAATAAAAAAAAATAGAGCATAAATATACAAAAATAGGTTGTAATCTACAGTTATGATACCCGTTTTGAGGAAAAAAATAACGAGAAAACGCGTATCATAACTGTGGTTATGTATTGTAGTTTTGTACTAAATTTACAGGGAGTTATTTTTTTGATCAAAATATTTTTTGTAAAATAACCGAGTTATTTTGAAATTTTGTCCGTTTTTCTCCTTTTTTTCATATGTTTACAGCTCTTTAACAACTCTTAATGAACTTTGAGATATCAAATCGACTTTAAAATAGCATTAAAATAGTAAAACCATTGATAATTAATCATTACAATGTGTATATTTGTGTTATAAAGTTTTAGATTTGTAGAAAGATCTTTAAATACGAGTATAAAATTTACGTACAAAACAAAATACATAACCTAGAACATGAATTTTTGGTTTTTTTTTACTCAACTATAGGGTATTTAACCGCCTTCTTAAGTTAAAAACTAATACTACCTTGATTAAATAACTTGCACTCTCCTACAAAAATAAGAGAAGATTCGTTTACAACTTATTTTCTTGTTAATTCAATAAATTTAATAGCTAACATTATTCCTTATCCAGCACCCTTAACTCATAAAATAGATTGAATCAATATTGAAATAACTATCCGAAATGCAATATGAAAACATGTGGATGGTGCAATTATTAGATTGCTAATCCATCACATGAAGAGAGTCAACAATCGCATAATTTTATCAAAAATAATCACAAACATAACATTTTCAAAGACTATGAACAAAATTTTTGAATACTTTTTCTTTTATAGACGTGCTGCTTTAGACACTTTGTCATATACCTCAGGAAATGCCAACTTGCACAGAGGATATTCATCTCTTAGTTTATCATATAATGTATGATCAAACATAGAACGGAACTCTTCTCTGTGAAAAGAAAATAAATAAAATATTATAATAAATAATCAAAAGAAAATATTTAAGTATTTGTAGTATGCTTACTGTGTCATATATGAGTCAGCATACATCATTTGATATCCATTCACACTTCTCACATAATCTTCTAACCTTCGACACGTGTCACGAGCTTTGAAGTTTTTCGTTTGTGGATTGCCTTCATAAAGTAGTATTATTATATTGGATTATAATATTATTATATTATATTGAATGGAAAAATTAGGTTACAGAGCAGTAATAATACAGAGCTTTGATTGGGCTTTTTGAATCTTTGTTTTTCAAAGTTCGAAACGAACTCGAGACGCAAACCATCGAGAATGTGACCGACAATACGTAAAAAACTATCATTAAACTAATTGTAGAGTTAATGGAGATAGCCCCGAAATTGGACAGCCACATTTAAACAGTGAGATTCAAATGAATGATAAAATTTATCCAAATAACCATTAAAAAATAATTAGAATAAAGATTAATTTCGTACCGTATGCTCCAATGTCTACAAACATCTCATCTGACGGAAGTGGATGTATGAAACCTCGCTCGTTTTCCAACAAATTTGATTTACTTTTTCTCTTCTTCCCTTTTTTACCAGCACTTGTTTCATCATTTTCTGTCCCATTATGAAAAATCTTAAATGGACACAACCATAGTGGATAAATATAAACTTCTTTGTCGAATACTGATAATGCTTCGGAGAGATCAACAATCGGAACGAGCATATCTTGTACGACATGATGAAGCTCATACAACTTTCGAAGTGCTTCTGTTTGAGTTAACTTTAATAATGATGGTTTTGGAGGCATCATCCAACCAAACAAAACACGGAAAATTATATTATTCCCAAACGGAATGACATCGCTTAATTCCCAAAACAAACTCTTGGTGTGTCTGTGATAGTAGTGTCTAAGGGGTATGATTTCTCGAAACTCAGTTTTAGCATTTTGTTTTGAGGATAAAGTCAAGTATTTTTGAGTATGAATATAAAACCATTCTTTGTACCACAATCCAATCGGATTATAAGTAGCAGCATTACGATTATCTGTTTGTCTTCCTAACATTACCACATACTCCTCAGGAGAATAAGCTAAGCATTCCACAAAATCAAAATTAGCTTCTCTACTCTCTTTGATGAATCTGTCAATCGCTGCTGCTTTATTATGATATGGGATATATGTGAGATCAACATAAGGCTTACAACGAATAATTTGAATTTCAACTGAAACTAAGAATCCTAACGTTCCATGAGACCATGGCACAGAATAAAACAAATCTGGATTGGATTCTTTCGTGCAAGTTACAATACTACGATAAAATAGAAATAATTAAATGATGAATCAACTGTTGCACAAAAATAAACACTACTAACCTCCCATCGGCTAACACTAACTCAAATGCAACACATACATGCTGGAAAAGACCATATTTATGTGATGAGGTTTCAATTCCAACTCCAGCTACCAATCCACCAACAGTCAAATCATCTAATTCAGGTAATACGGGGAGTGACCATCCCAGCGGTAATAACGTATGGGTGATTTGTCCCATAGTACACATTGGCTCAACAGTGCATGTACATTTCTCCGTATCAACTTTAAGTATATCGTGCAAATTGCAATCTATATTTCGATAACTTTTCTTATACTTTCCTTGACGCAATGACATTGCTTGCCATCCTGAAATTGCATTGGAAAAAATATAAAATGGCGTACAAATAAACAACTAGAACTGCACAGCAGTAAACAATAATATACGACCATTCTACCTGGTCTAGCCGTGCATAGCTTTTGTTTGGAACCACCCTTTATCCAATCTTTTATATCTATGGATATTTTATCAACTCTTGACGCATGCTTACTCGGATTTGACTTGTGGGTCATGAAAGTCCATGTATTTATTATCAAAAAATACATGTCGTATGTCAGAGACATAGGCATCAAAAAGAAGACAACAAAAAACCATCTATAATGGCACACGATTATAATAGTATCAAAATATAAAAACTTATCATTTTTGAATACAGCAATTACCTATAATTTGTGATTAAATACTCAAATGTAGAGCCGTTCTCAATATTTTCTTGCCTCAGCGACATTTATTAAACAAAATTTGTTAATATTTGACTAAAACAAAAACAGAATAAGTACATTAGATATTTTGAGGACGCAACATACTAAGACATATATAAGAGTTAATTGTTAGGTGGGAGAGAACGTATGTGGTAGTTATTCATGCTAACTTTATTACTTAATTACATTGTGTGATTGTGTAGCAACGGAGCAACGGATTCAAATTATACGACAAATCATTGCAAATCTACCTTTTCCTTGAAGAATATTTGAATATTTAGATCTATATCATATCAATTACCTTGCACAAATATTGGTTGCAGGAATGTACCGTAATACTAAAATCATTGCAATTCCATAAAGTTCGAAAATAGTTCAGCAGTGACGCAAGACGCAAGGAGGGTAAATGTATGTTTATTTACCCTTATATGGCCGAGTCCTTCAAATTCAAAATATTTTATGAGAAACAAATACTACATAATGTGATACCTTCATATAATTTAAACCAAAAACGAGAAATAGCTTAAGAAACTACAATCATTCATATCTAATGAACCGTTACGAAAATGTTGAGGAGATTAATTAATTAATTAATTAATTAATTAATTAACATATATTCTTACTTATCCAGGTTATTATAAATGATACTATTATTTATATATATTTTCCAACATTATTTATATATATTTTAATAAAATACTGTATATCAATATACCATATCTCTACCTCCATCACTGGATCTATTGCGCCATCATTCCACCATTCATTTAAAATATTGTTGCAATATTTTTCTAATTGATCGATTATATTATTTATTTGTTACATCGTTCTATCGCTATCGTTTACAATTTTACTATGGCTGAACCTGAAAGCCATCAAGAGAATGATTTTCTCATCGCACGTCTAGAATCTGGAACGACAGAGAAAGAGATAAATGCTAAAGGTATTTCGATTAAAAGGGATACCGGAAATACTGGTGCAATTTCTGATCTATTCGACAAAAGAATATTATTACTGTTGGAAGAATCGTTTGCAAATGGATACAATAATTCTCTAACTGAAAAAGAATTCAAATTGTTAATTTCTGAGTATATTCCATTGGAATTAGTGGAGATAATATATCGAGCAATTGATGTAAATGACATAGGACTAATCCAATATGCTGATTTCACAAATTATCTTATTAGTTCTGAAGCTGGGAACTCTTTTTCATCTCGTATGTATGGAAGTCGCTTAATTATGGATAAGCAACAAAGCAATCAAGATGAAATGCATACTGAGTTGGTTGATTGTATTAACTATGCTGGTAAACCATGGAATATGATTATCAGTGGAGGAAGGGATGGTCAGATATTATTATGGGATCAAAATGATCTTCGTCTTATCAAAAATGTTACTCATAAGGATAAAAACACTGTTTTCAAGGAAGAGCAGCATAAATCACGACAACTAATTAAAGGCCAAGTTCGTCTTCCAGTTTCTACAAAAACACAAAAGAGCCACAAAAATGTAAAATTTTATTCAAATTACGATGTTAAGAAATTATTAAATTTATTAAATGGTTCATAGAATGCTATCACAGCTATGTATACAATGATACACTCGGGATTGTTGTGCATTGGATCAGCTGATTGCAGTCTAACCATTTATGAACTAGGCACACAGGTAAAGTTTATTGTGTCTCCTTTATCTCTATTTTTATCATATTGTGCAATAAAATATGTTCTGAAATGTATGAATGAAATTTTTCTATTATATAAGATAATTTTATTATGTGATTTTAAAATTAAAGGATGTATGTGGTCGATTTACCGAGCTTGGTAACGTCCCAACCTGTCTGGATTATTTTGTTTTAAAAAATCCGAGTGGTTATAATATTGAAAGCCTCAATCAACAATACCTTGCTATCGGTGATGCTCGAGGATATCTTCATTTAATTCGTTTGCATCCAGAGTTCGGAGCATCAACTGAAGTGGGAATGAAAAAGAAAAATCAAATATTGTTTACTCAGTCTACTCAGGTACTATTATAATCAGTTTACCAATCACTAATTGCTTAAAACTAAATTTTTCAATCAAATAGAATAAAGTTAATGTTTTAGCCAATTTCATTTTAATTTACAATAATATATGTTTTTATTTTACAGAATCATTATTCTAAAGTTTCTATTCATAATGATTGGATAACTAAAATCAGATATATTAGTGAACTCAATTCTTTGGTAACTTCTAGCACTGATGGTTCCATCCATTTCGTTGATGTCGCAAAGCGAACAATTACAAAGACATTTACAGGTCATATTAATTCTAAAATTGGTGTAAAAACTTTCAGTTGGTCTGGATTTGGAAAGTTTATTGTATCAGCGAGTGATCGAGTTATGATTTTCTGGGATCCTAATACATTAGATATTAGTATGAAGATTGATTCTTTTAGATCACCACTAGTTGATATTGAAGTATTTGATAAACTAGATAAAATAATAGCTGTTTCTGCTAACAAAACAATATTTATTTGGCATAATATTAATTATGAGCTTCTTCAATCTCTCACTGATCCAACAGTATACTTACCATCTGATACTTACTCTAGCATGATATTTGCTCCAGAAATTCAAAAATTATTTACTGCTTCCAATTGCATCACATCATGGAGACTTGAACGGTAAAACATAGGAGTAGAGGAGTATTAGTTAGTCGAAAATCTATTTTGACGTATTGATTATTGACTTCAGATTTTGTCATATCTAACATTATAATAAAATTGTTTGTTTGATTCGAACTGCTAAGTTTAGAAATGATAAGGCGATTAATTGGTTAGTCAAGAACCAAGAAATATTAAATTTTGTTATACCTATAGATCGCCGTATTAAATTTAAAGTAATTGGTGGGAATAGTCTAATAACAAGACAACACATAGCACTTTGACTATCTAATCACTGATTGATATTATGACATCATTTAAATAAAACAAGTATTTTAATTATTTTACATTATTTATATTCTATGATTATACACGATATAATTAATTTTATGTAACAATTAGAATTTGGTTTTAATTTATTATAATTCTTAAATTAGTGCATCTGAAGAGGCAGCGGCTGATGATGATGAAGATCTTGTGGCTGCTTTATATAACCCATTGTTTCATCAAGTCATGATGGTTAAGTCATTAGGCTTAGTGAAGATTTATCAAGCTCAGGTAACGTTATTTCAATAAAAAAATAATTACAATTAATGAGAAAATAATATGTTATAGTTATTATTATTGTTACTAAACTCTCTGTTAGTTTATAATTATTATTTCTCTTTTATTTGTAGACTGGTGAGATAGTAAGACAGTTCAGTGCCATACCAATAGACAATAGGACGCGCAAACCAGTCGCAATGAAAATTGATAAAGATACCGGTTTAGTATTGCCAATTATAAAACATGCTTGTTTGGATGAGGTAATCACCATACAATCCTTTTTCATGTTAGTGATTAATTATTAGTTGTTGTTATTAATTGTTATGTTGATATAGCATAAGTCTCGTTTGATAGTGACTGGTCATGATAATTCTGTTCAATTCTGGAGTTTCTCTGATGGTTCTAATTTAATTGATTTGCAACCACAATTCTATTCCAATACATTAGCTCAACAGTTTAACAACTTGCCGAAAGCGATATCATGTGTTGGATATGAGATTTTAAATAAATTAAGTCGAATTGGAGCAAGAAAGTATTTGCTTATTGGTACTGAGCAAGGCAATTTATGTGGATATGAAGAAACGAATGCTGTCATTGAAGCTGTCCCTGTTTTCTTCTTCCGTGTCAAAGATAATGATTTAAATCTATCATCAAATAATAAAAAAGGTTTGTTACGTTATTTTTAAGTGAATTCAATTTCTATTTAATAACAATAAATAATTTTATGATAATAATTTTGATTGTTTTAATTAGATGGTCATTCAATACCATCAGAATCGAATAATGAATCTGCATCATCTGATGTTGCAGTGTTGTGGATGGAGCTTATTAGTAATTCTAGTCAGCTAGTTATTGGATATTTAAGTGGTCAAGTCAGTATATGGGATCTTGACAGGAATGCAAAAGTGAAGGATTTGTCAATTAATGAAACTGGACCTATCCTAGTTGGTATGCGTTCTAAATTCGCACCAAAAAATGTAGCAATTGCAAATACCGTACCTGATTCCACAAACAATGTGAATGCAATCGGTAGTCATCATCATCGCGTTCATAATAATGCTAATAGTTCAAATGCTCACAAGCATAGCACAAGCCATTTAGATAAAAGACATCATTCGAGTAAACTAGTACCTAAAAATGATGTAACTATTACAGAAAGTATTGAAGAAGAGATTAATAATGCTAATATCAACAAAGATTCTATTCCATTACGTCTTCAAAAACTACAACAAGAAAATCCTTCTCTTACCCCACGTCAAGTCTATAATTTATATCAACAAATCCAACAGCAGCAACAACAATCTAAAAGCAATAGTCGTCAATCATCTACAAGACCAGTTAACCCTTCTATGCAACAAACACATAGCGGTCAAAACAGTCCGTCAAGAACTCCAGCTTATAAAAAAATGTTTCCTGATAATAATGATAATGAAGATAAAATTAAATCAAAACCGTCTTCTCCTCAATCTAACCAGTTGTCACCTGTCACACCATCAAAACATGATACACTTTCAGATGAATCGAAATCGAGAATAACATCACCTGAAAAAGCTCCTCAATCTCCATCATCATCTTATAGACCATCCGACTCAAATAATCCCCAACTAACACCTCGATCTCCATCATCGAATCAAAACCATTCATCACCATTATCTCCTCGTAACCTTGCACTCGCTGCAGTTGTTGCAGAGCTACAATTATCATCATCAGCTCAGAATTCCCAGAGTGTTACTGTTGATCTCCCGTCAATCCGAGAGGAAGATAATGATGATGGACATCCTGCGAAGGAATCAAGTTTATTAAATTTAAGTATTAGCGATGCGGGTGGTGGATTACTGAATGAAGGTAGTTCTATTGAATTAACTGAAATTCAAGACTTCAAACCAAGGTAAAGGAGTAGTTTTTATAACATAATGATTATAGTTTTGATAATTTTTTACCTTATGACAGTAGTCGTGTTTCACGCAGCACCCTTTTGCTGAAGAATAGTCAACATGGACATAATCATAAACGAAGAGGTCAGAAAAATAGCCTTTCTCTGCACGGTGCAGCAACTGCAATCGCCACAATTCTTGCTTCCTCCAATAAAAACAATCATTCTGCACACAAATCATCATTATTCAAACAGAAAAACAATATTCAAGACAGTGGAGATAATGCAGATGAACAGAATCAAGATATTCCACAGACAGTAAGTAATAATAAATAATTTTATTATTGTAATAATTTATTTGACTATAAAGATATTTATCATTATTATTATATTTATTCTTACCAGTCAACTTCTCCCGGGCTAGCAGAATTACATCATATTGAAGCACCAGTTGATGCTTCAAAAGTGCTTGGAAATGATCAAATTAAAGACAATCATTCTGTCCATAATTCGGATCACAAAAATAATATGATTGGTGAGGAAGGGAATAAATATCATACAGACAAAACCCAGCAGAATGGGACAGCTGATCTAAATAAATCATTTCCTGGTCGAAAAACAATAGAATCTGATGCTAATAATAATTTGCAAAATAATATGAGTTCTCAAGTTATTAATCAAACCATTCACACTGGTATGGCTTATCAGGCGAAAGCTTCTCGATTCAATAATAGTAAAACTTCGATCAGAACCACCGTAGCGTATAATCCTCAAGTAAAGTATGGTGTTGTAAGTGTAATAGATGCTGAACTAAAAGAAAAAGCAACTATTTTACATGCTCCATTACCTCCTCCTACTGCCTCAAATACAAATAATTCATCACAAATTCGATCACAAAGCATTAATAATGATGATCATCCATCGCGAGCAACATCAAAACAATCTGCAATAGGGTCAGGAAGCGAAATCAATGGAATATCTTCTTCAATAAATACCCAGCACATAACATATGAGAAAAAAGAAAATTCTTTACAAGGTAAGTTTTTGTAGTTAATTATTATTATTTATAAAATATTGATATAATTGATAGAATGTTGAGCTGTGGAGTTAATTATTATGTGCTTATTATTTATCACTTATGAATAACTATATTTTCAATGTATTTATTATTTGTTTTATTAGAATTGTAGTTTCTAGTTTATAATAATATACATCAAATAAAAAATCCAAGTGATAATTAGGATACATCTCGTTTATTGTTTTTGAATACATCATATATTTGATATAATTTACCGTGTTTAAACTTACCATATTATTATGTTATTAACTATTATTAATTTTTATTTTAATTCTGAACAAAAAACAAATTATTTCTTATTTATATTACTACTCATTTTTATTATATTACAGCACCTCATTACCATCGTCGTAAGACCACAAGCAGTAATAATGAAGAATCAAAGTATTTCAATGGAGCAGATGATGCAGAAGATAGCCTTGATTCATCTTTAGATGATGATGATGCTGGTAATGACTTGGATGGAATTAATAGTAGTGTCGAATTAGATGAAGGGACCCATAGTGGTATCTTGGATAGTCACTCTGAAGTCACTGTAGCTCAGAAGAAATATAGACGTGAACGTGGAAAGAATCCAAGCAAAGGAACTAAAAAATCAATCATTGTTGATTGTATTATTTTATTAACCAAAGCAAAGATTATTATAGGTAATTATTAGTGAGGTTAATTGTGTGATTGAATTAATGTGTATGGCCTATCTTACCGCTTATGTTCGTAGTTCCACCTATTCTTCTCCGTACATTTTGATATGATTAATTATGGTTAAGCAGAACTCATTGCTTTAATGAATGAATGATCGAGTTGAAAATATTAATTCTATAATTTAGGGGCTTTATGAAATATTTTATTATAATATCCTGTAACGTTATGATATGATTATTTATCTTGTTTTATTGTGTTATTATGATATGTATAGGAGCATGCAGTGATAAATATCTTCGTTTTTGGGATGGTGAAAATAAATATATTGTTTTATGCTCATGTTTATATTATCATCGAGCAGAATTAGTAGAAAATGTTGCAAATTCTGCACTTCATCCTTCATTATTACAACATGCTGATCATTCCCATTCTTCTGCTGCCAATCATCATCAATATGGGACTGGGTTAGGTCACGGCGCGACTGGTCACCATCGTCCAAAGCATAATAATGTATCTGAGACAACCAAACAATCAGAAGAAACATTGAATGTGTTGAAATTAAATGAATCAGAAACGATTATGATAGGTACAACACGTCATACGCACTAGTTTATTGTATATGTTTTAATCATTTAATATTATCATATCACATCACATGTCTCATAGCATGACATAACTTTAAAATGAATAAAAATAAGATATAAAAGATAAAAGAATAAAAGTGAATAAAAGATATTATTAATCTAATATAAACCCTTTGTTAGCTAGCATTGGAAGTAATAAGATAAACGAACAAAGAGTTTCTTTGGAGCCAAATATAGCAGATGGCATTTTGTAGCGTTAGTGCGGTCTTTGAAGGTTCTAACAAAACTTTCATAGAATCTTCAAATAATGCACTAATGTTACAACAATATCCCATCTGACATATTTGGTTCCAAAGAAACTCTCTGTTCGTTTGGCACGGCACATCCTATTGTTTCACTTATTAACTCAACTCTCAATACTTCAAGTTGAGTAACATTTTATCTAATTGGTTGTTATTAATACTAGTTATTCATTATTACTTGTTCTTTGCCACATAATGTTTGATTAATATTATTGTTTTGTGTTGTGGGATAGGAGGGTATGACAGTGGTATGATTCGAATATGGTCATTTCAATATTATAGCATATCTACATTAAGGAACTTACTAGTGAAACATTTAGCGAGTATGAATAATGTTCCGAGTGGTGCTACACAAGGTATGTTTGATCCAAAAAAACAATCCACAAATAATAACAACACTTCACCACAAAAAGGAAATAATAACTCGAATAATAGCAATGGGTTTGGATTAGGCTTTGGATTCGGATTGTCAATAAGTCCGATTATGCTGTTGAGCGAATGGCAAGCACAGCTCTCACCTATTGTATCAGGTACTATAATTGTACTTATTCTTATCCGTAACATTATTATACTAGTATTCTATCTACTGTGATGATGATTTCGAATTGTTATCATTTTAACCTCAAATTATTATGTTATTATTTTCTCTATTTTGATAATTAATGTATAAACTTTTTCATTTATAAAAATGTATATATTATTATTGTATGAATGGTGTGATAAATTCATAGTCCACTACATTCATTTCGATTATAATCATAAGAATGATGAGGTTGCTGAGAAGGCTCATCAAGCATTATCAATTCCTAATAGACATACTATGGCTATCGTTGATCAGCATCAGCACCATCAACAGGTATAAGTGCAATAATACTATTATTTCACATAATAATTATTGCTGACATATAATTATTTCTACAGCCCAGTTCATTAGCAAATGGTTCCAATAAAGAGCTTGGATTTGTCCTTTCAGCAGGATTAGATCAACGAGTGTTACTCTGGACAACACAAGGTAGATGTGTGGGTGAGTTCGGATCGTATGGATGGGATATAAATGATGAATCGACATGGAAGAGGAAAGGCGACATATCAATGTTACTATTGACTTCTTCTATGGACGAAATGCAAGTAGGAAATAGTAATAATCATAATAAGCGAAGGAAACAAAAGTTAAGTTATAATAATGGTGGATTTCTTGGATCGAATACACCTAGACCTCCATCGTCTATTAAACCATCGCGACTCAATACTAATGCTAGTAGCATCACTAAAGAGACGGTCAATCTTATGGTCTCACCTTCAACAGTATTTTTGCAGAATATTGGGAAGAGGAAGGTTCATTCAACAAGTGAAATGGCCAAATATGTAGAAACTTTAAGTGAGAAAATCTTAGCGAGGCCAGCTGCATATGAAGATGTCTCAAGAGAATTTCACTCGATTATGGTAAGATATTCATTATCATTTTTCGAATTGAAGAATTATGTAATAGTATTTTACAATTGGATTTATTATAATGTTTTGTTTCTATTATGGTGGATAATTTTTTAACTCATATTATATTAGTAATAATAATTGGAACTCTCATATTTATTACTTACATTTTATGATTAGGCAATCCATCCGATGGCTAAAGTTGATGACCCTGCTGAAAATAAGATAAAATCTAATGCAAATAATAACAACAATAATAATAATAATAATAATAATAATAATAATAATAATAATAATAATAATAATAATAATAATAA
>VKHH01006961.1:0-13891 GCA_015144975.1 Epipyxis sp. PR26KG | reverse complement strand
AAGAATTATAGATGTAAAATAAATACGATCAAGATATTTCTAGCGAATCTGTTGGATGAATACGGTGAACCAGTTGAAGGCCTGATTGATGATGATGGTGACTTGATATTGCCATTAGATGCAAGTATTATTGAATCTATATTTGGTTGGTTGAGTACCAATACTGATCTCCCCAAGAAAGCCCGTAGAGCACAAGATGAGATATCGATGAGGATGAAAACTATAATGAAGATAAGAATGCCAAAATGCAATATTTTAATCGCCGAATTTCTTCGTGGGAAAGCAATGACTGGATATAGATATTGCAGTGTCATGCAACTGGGATACCTTCTTATTCATATTAATTTCCATAAAAAATACTAATATTTAATTGAAAATCCCTATTTTGATCCCTATTTAATATTTATTTTTAGATACAATGATATACCAATTACATTTATTATTTTGCATCCCGATTGAAGATATCCATTTTATACATCTGAAATATCCCGTCTATTATATTATGCATTAAGGATGCATTAATGTTTTCATTTAACAGAAATATTTATTTAATTTATAATTTAATCGCAAATTATGTTTTAAGTTTAAATTAAATTACCATTGAAAGGATTCCATTTTCTCCCTCTCCTTCTCTTTGTATCCTTTTTTATCGTTGACCACATTTTTCCTCCTTGCTACATACCACATCACAAATATATGCAAGTTATACTCGCAGCATATCATCTTTTACATTCTGGTATGTCATATTATCATATTTAATTGTTAAAAATGATTTATAAAAAAGTTGTAACAAAAGTATTTATGACGTTCAATATTAAAAGCATTAATATAACAAGGACTTGTTATATTAATATTAGTACTATAAATATTATACTGGTAATATTTGCAATCCAGTGATATCTGCGGTGAATTAGATAATTATCGAAGAAAAAAGTGTATTAAAAAATATATTTAAAAAACTAAAATAACAGTTCATATATTTATTTATCAATTCCAGGGCAGGATTCAATAAAATGAACTCTTAATTACATAGCCAAAATTAATTTCACCACAATTTTAATCAAAAAATAACAATTAATTACAGTAGTACATAAAAATATTATGAAATATTCAGACATTATACCTGATCAAAGAAATGTTTATATCATAAATTCAGTTTAAAATAATACATATTTTTTGAACAATGTACAAAAAATTGTATATCTCAAAAATACATCTTTAATATAGTATATCAAAAATTATATCAAAATGTTGCTTTGTTTTATTATAAAATATTTACTGGTATTCGCTTCAAGAATAGCCATATAGTCAGTAAAAATATTATTTTGGAGCAGTAGTATATCAATAATGATTAACTGATTATCTGTTCAAAATTACGATTGATACAACGCTTTGATAGCTTGATCTATCGACAATTTATTATCACAACTCCAAAGAAATACTTTTATTTCATTTAATGCTTCTTCTTTAAAAGTTTTATAATCTTCTGTTCTCCAAAATAATTGAGTAGTTAACCCATGATGATCAATCTCTATTCTGGTTGGAACCAGACAAACCCTTACGATAGAATCAAACTTAACGGATTTCACTACAGTTTTTTCTTGCTTGTCTTGGTCATATTCAATAAAAGTATCACTTCCAATTCTTTTTTGTTCAGAATTTATAATAGGATTATCATTATCATTTGTTTCTGCTGTTGATAGAATATTATCTTTTGGATCGAATGAAGGATTAATTTGTTCATCACAATCAGATGCAGAAAATATTGAGTCTGAAGAAGTACAACCACTTGATAGACTGCTCAGCGAATCTGATTGTGGCATGATTGTGGGAATGAGAGGATACAGAGAAATATTAATTACATTGTCTGATTTGCTGTCTGAATTATTGTCAATTATGGGTTGAATACATTCATCATCAACACATTTACTGTGCATTTCTTCATTATTCGGAATAATTTGGCTATATTCAACTGCAACAAAATCATATGATTTCATATCACACTTATTCTGATATTCATGTATTCTCCCTAATTGATCATTTGGGGTCAATCCGTTTTCCAGATTATATGGTTTACGAAAATGACAACATTTTCTCCAAAGCTGCCTACGGTTCAACATAATAAGGGGAGATTCTTTTAATGATATAACTGCAAAAAACAATTTCAATGAGCGAAAACGCGAAAACTATAAATAAATATTTTTTTTGTGTTGTTTTCACAGGAATGAATAGTTTATTAATTCTGACAATTAAATTGTTGAGGAATCTTTGAAATTTGAGTCTTTTCCTTAGTTTGCTTTATTTAATTAATAATGATATTCTTGCAGGAATTTTTTCCGAGAATTCATGATTCATGATTCATTGTTCATTGTTCTTTTTGTCTTAAAAAATTGATCTAATATTTGAAAATATAAATATACCCGTATTTGGGATTTTTTCTCCTTAATAATGTCATATTCTTGTGTTCATAAGACTAGCAAATTACTTTTATTACTATAAGTAATAATAAATTATTTTTTTATAAAATATACTACCGGCGGTAATAAATCGGAAATTTCGACCAGAAACTTTTTTCCGGAACAATACCGAGGTGGGGTGACGTGGAACTTCAACTTCGACATCGTCACCACGAAGAAGCGAAATTTTTGAGAGCAACATTGGAATTTCTCATATAAGATGACAAAACAACACCCACAATCTACATGTATATCAAGAATGACGTATAAATAATGTTGACAAAGAATCAACTGTGGCGAAGTGTAAAGATAAAAAATGTTAGGATAAATCGACATGGTAAAAGCTATGGCGATAAGTATATAAAACATAATATTAAAGCCTCTGAAGACAATGGTGTTGACGAAAAATTGTTATGTACATTGAAAGTGGATAGTCTGGATGAATTTGACGAAGATATCAACTCACCTCTTTTAATTTTATCGAATTCAAATGATTCTACAACCACAGAAGCTGAGAGCTTCACGGAAAGTAGTTCGTCTTCTAATAATAGTCGTCCAAAATCTATTTCAAGTCATAGTTTTCCTGTTGCGTATGGATGTGAAAATCCACAATCCCAATCCAATAAAAATTTAATACAACTTAACAAGTCAGTAAGATTCTCCAATAAATTGTATTTCTATCTTATTCCTGCCAGAACTGATATGTCAGTTTATCAAAATGATATATATTGGTCAAGGTGTGAATATAAAGAATTTAAAAATGAAGCCTTGAGTGAAATCAAATTACTGAAATGGGGTTCAGGTGTGACTACTGAAGAGGCGATATCAATGTTATATCAGCCTAGTGAAAATAGAGAAAATTTATTTTTTTCAAACACTTTGGCTAATCAAGGGAGTTCATCTCCATATAATACATTAAGTATGCATGCTCTTTCTGGTGCGATCACTAGCAGCGTTGATCGATTGCATTACGTATATGATAAAGAGAAAGAAGCAACGTCATTATCGTTCAACAAAAATCGAATAAAATTGTAATTTTGTTTATACCGTCATTTATTTATTCTTTTGATCCATATAAGTTGAGTATTTATGGAATATTCTACTTCTATTATTTAAGCTTCGTGGTGGTATGCAGTGAACTTTATTCCCATGAAGATTGCTATTTGTTTGATGAAAAGAAACTGGAAATAGTAATTTTATTGGACTGAAGACTAATAGTAATTAATCACTGTAAACCGCTTTTTAAATAATCAGTTGTGAAGACAGATGAAGTTTTGGTTGATTGTTTTTTTGTTACTGAATGATCTTATTTTCAATCTGAATTGATGTATACTGTACTTTATATTTCATGATTTTCACTCTTCTGGCTCTTCTGCCATTTGTTTACATACAAAACTGTTTCTTATGTGTTTAAATATATTTTGTCAATTCTGTTTATAACCAATTACATATTATCCCTGGAGTACTCGTGATTTTAAATCAATTAAAACAAAACTGCTACTTACATTTTTTTAATTTGTAAAAGTATGTTGTATGTTAATTTGCAAAGTAAGTAATGTTGTACAGTAAATATTTAATTCATAATACAGATTGATCATAAAGAGTAAAATTATCTATATATTGGCATAGGGTATATTTCCTTACAATACTTCACTTTCCTTTCATTAAATATATACCATTAAAAATATATGGTTCTATATATATATCTTGTTAGAGTTGTTAAAAATCAGTAACATAATATCGGATATCTTGTATTAACTTTAAAAACTGTTTCTTCAATTTTGTGTATTAAATTGTCATTTCAATAGTAAGTGAAAAAATTAAGAATAAACAATTTTCAATGTTTGTGTTGACATGCCGTAAATCAGACAATGCAGGTAAGTAATTCGTTTCCAGGTTTATCAAGATAATTAATTGATATCATTATATCAAAACAAAATTAAAGAAATAACTTTACACTCTAGTTTAAAAAAATTAATACTGAAAAAAAATACTTGGCATGGATCCAAACTAAAAATAAATATAGCACATGTACATTACAATCGAGATTATCTAATATTCATTCTATTGAAGAAATAATAGATAATATCCATTGTGATTGCATCAGGTGATGATTGACTGAACAAGATACTGTCGAACAATCAACTTAGCCAAAGCTAAACATATACTCACCATATAATTAGTTTTAGGAATTTCTATCAACAGTAATTTCCTCTCCGATGAAAATTATATACACAGATTTGAAAGATGATATATGCGACATAAAATATGAAATTTGTTGAAATAATGGTCGAAATGTTTTGAAATTGAAATTAATTGAAACTGAAAGAGGTAGTACTATCAACAGAGTTTGTTGGACTTAATCCTTGATGTCCATAATTTATCGAAGGGACAATGGATGGAGTGTTTTGAAGTGAAAGAGTTTGAAATTTTCTCTTTTTCTCTGTCTTAACCGATGATTCCTTCACGGATTCTTCCATTTCGATTGCGCGACGAGCTCTATGTATGCCACTTTCATGTTCATAGATCGCTATTCGATTGCGAGTGTGTCTTGTTGGTCCTCCTCCTGTTTTGTATTGTCGACCAGATCCCTCAACCTTTGCGCAACAATCCAACAAGAATCCTTTGAAATTTTTGCCTGGAATCACTTTTAATGCTAACTTCATGGCTTGAAGAAAATTTAAAAGATAGGTTTGCTCGATCGGTACAATAGTTTCAAATTGTGGGTACGCTTGTAGCATTTCTGGTAAGTGAATGAAACTGTCATGATAAAATGTCATCAATATCTTCAACAGATCGTGAAACTGTATGACGCTTTGAAGAACTAAATTAGGGGGTCTTGTTCCAAATGATATAAGACACGTTTTGATTTCATTATACGTTGGACGCGATTCCAGCACCAGCGATCTTGTTGCAATCATGGCATTTCTAACTTTTGCTGGAGCTAATAACTTGTACATTTCGATCGATGCGATATTATCTGAGAAGCTAATGCATACATATATTTCTTGTAGAAGCGATGGCATTACTCTTTTACCATTTGATGATATGAAAGATGACGGCTCAATGGTTAAATTATTGTCCTTGATGTAAGATTTCTCTTCTTCGTTCGATGAGTTATTCCCATCATGTACGCCATCACCAAAATCTACTGTATCTGATCCGGATGAAAATGATGTATTTCCATTGCTGTCTCTGGTGGTTATATTATTATCACTAACCTTTTGTGCTTCCGAAGGGCAGTCTATTGTAACTAAGGTATCCAGAAAAGAGTATTCATCAAATGCAAAATTATCCAATGAACTAGGTTGAGTTTGGTGTGAAGATCCTTGGTGATGTTGAACGTTCATGTAATAGATCATTGAATTTACAATGGAGAGAGCGTTGATTGTATTTTGATAAATATTAGTGTGAGAGAGAAATGTTATATTTTTCTCAACGGACATGAAAAGCAAAAATCCGTTAAATATCAAACTCCATTTTATAATCCAATCTTATAAAAAATTATTAAATTTATTTTCATTTATAAGAATATCAGCATATCAGCCATAATATGAAAAATATTCATCGCATTGGACTGTTCATTTATTTTTTAATACTTATTTTATAAATTATGCGGTTGATGGTGATTATGAACATCTAACTTTTATTAACTCTTTCAACTGTTCTAATCGTTTCAAAAGCAAAAAATGGAAGAAGAGAATACTCTGTTGCTTGAAGTTTGCATTCCAGAGGGTGCAGTGAGTGGTTCTAAAATCACTGTACAAGATCCACATGATCGTTTTTTTGAAATTACAGTTCCAGATTCAGCAAAACCTGGTGATACAATCAACGTCTTGATACCTGCTCTAAAAATTAATGATGATACTAATGTATCATTGGGTGAGTCAGATGAATTAGTTGAAGAAAAACTTAGCACCTCGGTACCATTAAGTAGAGGAGGTATGGCAGCAGCGGCTGTAACTGGTGTAGTGATAGGTACCTTGGTAGTTGGTCCAGTTTTAACTGGTTTGGTTGTGATAGGTGTTGCGTTAGCATCGCATGAAAGAAATAAAACACGTGAATTCCGAGATGATTCAGTGATTGGAAAGTTATCATCACAAGTCAAATCAATCGATGAAAAACATCAAATTACTGCAACAGTAGCGGCAGTAAGTCAACAAACCGTGGAAAATTTAAATAAAATTGATCAAAAATATGAAATAACTGCAAAAACTTCAGCTATTGCCAGTAATGTAGCTGATACAGTTAAAGACATCGATTCTAAATATGAAATATCGGCAACAACTTCAAAACTTGCTGGTAGCGTCACTGAAAAAGTAATTGAAATTGATACTAAATATGAAATTTCATCAACAGCTTCTAAAGTCGTTGCATCAGGTGTAGAAAAAATAAATGATATGAAAATAAGTGAAAATTTATCTGCATTATCAACTAATGCATTAACAACTGCCAAAGAAATTGATTCGAAATATGATGTTACAAATAAATTAAATTCTGTATTTGAGACAACAGCAGCTGGGTTTAGTTCATTATTTGGTAGATCATCAGTTACAACAGCTTCTGCACCACTTTCTAACAATGAAACATTGCCTCGTGGAGAAGTCATCGGAAGCAGTACCGGTACCAGCAGCAGAGAATTGGATGAAGCAGAATTAGCAGAATATCAAAAATTTCAGCAAAGGAAAAATGGATGAATTTTATAATAATAAAATTAATATTTCTACTGTATATCGAATGTATTTATCGCTATGCTCAATTATATTAATGACTAATTTGTCCGATTTTGATTAGTTTTTTACAAAAATAAACGTGTTTTTTACTATTTAATCATATTTAAATGATAATTATAAACATTTTAAATATAAATATATATAATAGCTTTTAAGTTAGTTCATATCTACAGTATATTATTGAAAACAGAACTTATATCACGTTCTGAGTCCCTAGTTATTAAAGTTTAATGACATCCTGTTTCACATAACAAAAAAAAATAGATGACAGCAGGTAACCCTATTAACCTTAAACTTAACATAAATCGATGCAATATTTTAAAGTAAAATTATGAAATTAATCAGCGAAAGGCTCAAGTTTTGTGTAATTCTTCATCCATTTCAGAATCCTCTGTTTGTATGATGTAGTCCCATCCTGTCATCATCCCAAGTAGTAGACCAATGATGTAAAATAGTACCATTTTGTCTAGCTGACAAGTCATTAACTCTCGTTATTGTGAGTTTTAAACCATTTACAATCCCTTGCAGTGAAGGCTTAGCAGCAATAATATTAACTACAACACAACCACCAGCAGCAGCAAAATCGAATGGTGGTAGACTTGGATGTGGGGATATCATAAGAGACAAGCCAATAGCAGCTCCAACCAATACTTCTTTATATTCTGATTGAGGAACATTCTTCACCGTAAAATAAGAATCATAAAATCCACCTAAACCGTACAGACAAATCAAATGTATTTCTTCGAGCTTGCATACATAACTAATTGCGTCTTAGTTCCGGCGATACAGTGACTGTTCCATAAGGTTTAATTGCTGGTAAACTAACATAATTTCTAAATTCTCTGATGGTCTTATATTATACTCCTAATTTCTCTTTTTTGAAATAATATTTTAAAATAGTTGTACTAAATATACCAAAATAAGGTATATCATATAATTCTAATGCTTGCTTCGGCATAATAATAAAATTTTGGAAATAATATATCTTGTATAAAATATATTATATTAGGATTATTTAATAGTTTTTGTGATGCACTCGCAATATGAGTTGTGTAAAATATTGTGGCAGCAAATATATCATTAGGATTTGTTCCTATTTTATTAGCAGCAGGTCCATTATGAACATATGAAACATATTTGTCGAATTCTTCCAAGCCTTCATATTTCGTCATGTGTTGTAACATCTCTGAACCAATGAATCCAGAATATTTATCAACATTAATCCATCTGACAATATATCCTTTACCAGCTTGAATTGCAAATTGAAATATATAATAAGCCATCAGTAAATGAAAACCTGAATCCAATCCACACATTAAGATATTTAATCGTATTGGCTCAGTTGCATTGATATGGATGGGAAGTGCTCTACGATGAGACATGAAATAATCATGAGAATAATTTGGAAATGTCTTATAAACTTTATTATTTTTCATGCATGGGATAATGTCGATAAGCCCCTTCCATTGTTGTTATATTAATATTATTTAAAGAATTCTTTATTATGTATTCAGCCCAATTGAAATCATTAAGTAGATGGATCATCAGCTCGATTTATTCTTCTTTCTTTTCGACCAATTTGTTAAAAGTGTATGCATCAGTTTGTTGGATAATTTTAAATCAGGACGGATATAATGCAATATAAAGTTCCCAATCAAATGGTTTGCTTATATTTGATAAGACAGATGTGTGTGACTCAAGTACATGCTCATGATGATTGTCTACTAAGTTCTTCCCTTTGGATAAACTTTACTTCATGACCCATGTCTTGACAACTGTCCGACACATGTCGAGACATGGGTCATGAAGTAAAATTGCTCCCTTCCCTTTTGTTGTAGTTTGAAATGCTGCAATATTTTTATTTGATACATTTGCCTTTTAATTATAATCCATAAAATCATTACTTACATTCCAAATAAAAATCTCCGACCAATATTAAGTTGAAAATAATCATTGTCCATTTATGATTCATACTTTTCATAAATATAATTAAATATTAAATGACATATTGTTAACTCTTTGACCAACTCTAAAATACTAAAAATACAAACAGAAGTTAGATTCTAAATTATCATTATAATGTACAGTAATTGAATCAAATATTGCATTTACAATTAACTAACCGTGTCATGAAAATAATATATTCCTGGTATCAAAGAATTGGAAAAATGGGAATCCCCGTTGTTTTTTCATTCATTTTTTTAGCCGTTTCGTCTTTCGTCGTTTTATACTTTTTGTTGAAAATAATTGCATCATATAAAATCATATATCATATATCATATATACCGTAATAATACCGTAATATTATAACAGTATATTATATTATACTTAATACTCAAAAACTTTGACTTAATTTTCATTGTTCAATTGATTAGAGCAGATTATTTGTAAATAACAAGTTATTTTGTTCCGCGTAAAAATGAATTCTAAAAATCAGACAAATATCCAAATTAATGATCCAGATATTGTTCCAATTATGGTAACAGAAGCTGCAATGAAAGATGAATTATCCGCCGCTCATAAACTTTTGCATATTCAACAACAAGAAAATTACAAGTCACAGGAATATGCCACTATATTAAACCATGAGATTGAATCATTACATAAAATTGTTGAAGAGAAACAAATTTTAATAAATAGTTTGAAGTCGCAAACTGTTCAACAATCTGAAGAAATTATGAAATTAAATGTTACAATTGATGATCATAATATTGATCGTTTAGCATTTTTAGAACTAGAATATCAAAATAAAGTATTATTAAATAAGATAAAAGATAAAAACAAAATAATTGAAAAATTTAAAATTGAATTAATGGTAATAGAGCAATCGAGTTTTAACAAAAGTGTTTATGAAGAAGAAAAAATTAAAAAAGCTGAAGAATTAGATTATGTATTAAATCGAAAAATAATTGTTTTATCACAAAAAGTAAAAGAATTAGAAAAACAACAAAAATTAAATGAAAATAAAATAAATAATTTAACTTTACGTGAAAATTTATTATATGAAACTTATATTTTAAATAAAGAAATTCATATTGAAGAAATTATTCGTTCAAGAAATTCACAATATTCTGTTTTAGATAAATATAATTTATTATTAAATAAATATAATGAAATTGAAACAAATAATGAACTAATGAATGATACTTTACAAATAAAAACAAGTCATGTTAATAATTTAGAAAATGAATATAATTCTTCTATTGATAATTTCAATCAAACACAAAAATATTATGAAAAAGTTATTCAATATATTGAAAATATTGTTGATAATAAACATGAAAATGAATTATTATTAACAAAAAATAATGAATTATTACAATCACAATTACAAGTTGCTACCTTAACAATTAATAATATTATTCATAAGCAACAAATGAAAACTTTACCAACCCCATTTTCAAAAAGTCTTCTTGACAATAATTATAATAGTAATAGTCTTCCTTCATTGCATGATAATAAATCAGATTTCTTAAATAATAATAATAACAATAATAATAATAATAATAATAACAATAATAATAACAATAATAATCGACCATCTTCGAAAAATAATCGAAGAGTAAAAACACCAAATAGTTTATCAAAATCATCTCAATTAACTAATTATAATCATAATAATAAATCACAAGCAAATAATAATAATATTAATTCAAAAATAAAACTTAATAAAACTGTACCAATAAAGCTTACTAATAATCGTCAACAAAATGATGAATCATCAAAAATGATAATAAAAAATAATTATTTAGTTGATTCTTTTGAAAATGAGACATCAACGGTTTATAATGATTCTTTAGATTCGAATAATATAAATAATAATGATAATAATAACAATAATAACAATAATAATATAAATAATAATAATAATAATAACAATAATAATAATATTAATAATAACAATAATAATAATAATAATATTATTAATAATAACAATAATAATGCAATGATTATGTTAAATCCTCCGACAGAACTTTTGATTAAAACGTTCTTAACAAAATATTTCAAAATATTTGAATTGTTTAATAAACAATATAATTCTTATTCAAATTTTAATAATGGTGATTCTTTTTTAAATAATAACAATAATAATAATTCCGTCGTATCAAATGTTTCATTTCTTTCTGTACGATCTGTGGCATCTATGATTGATTTAAAAAAATTACAATTAACAAATGATTTATTAAATGTTGCAATGGAATGGATCAGATTATTGTCTATTTATGACATAAATACTGTTGATTTATCTGATAATAAATTATCTGATAAAAGTATCGAAATTATATTTATATGGCTATTATCATTATCAGAAAAAGAAATCAAAAGACATAATAATAATAATAATAATGATAATAATAATAACAATAATAATAATAATAATAATAATAATGAAAGTCATAAAGTTCAGCCTTTATTTATCGACTTAAGACATAATTATATATCATATAAAAATATTCATCAATTAATAAATAAATATTTGTTAACAAATAAACGACAAGAATTCCATTATATTCATTATGATCCGAATTCTACACCTGGTATTATTATGATTTATGGTGAACCAGCATCTTGTTATAATAATAATAATAATTTAGAATTCTCATCTTCTGTATTCAGTAATAATTCCAATGACAACAATACTACCACAAGTCATATTAATATGTCCCATGACAATAATGATAATCAAAGTCAAAATGATGATTCTTCACGATTACAACAAAGCTCCTTATTGATAAAGATTGACTTGAGATTTCAAAATGATATGAAAGAAAATCAAATGAATCCGAAAAATATTTGTAATATTCACTCACCTATTTTCAAATATGGAATATCATCATCTGTCATGGAAGAAGACATTCCATTCATACAAATTCAAAATCCAATCAAAAGTTTGAAAAATAATGATTTAATATCATCATCATTTGAAAATGAACATGTCATTCCTCGTGATTCTGTTATGAAAGTTGAAATATCATAAATAATATTGATTATTTTTATTGTAAAATATATTATAATATTAATAATAATATAATAATAATTGATATCATCACATTAACCATTAATTGTTAATTTTAAATTTATTTTTATTTTATTTTTTATGATTTTTTTTACCACATTTGTTTCCGATATCCGGATATTCAGTTTTCAGTTTTAACCACAATTCATATACGGTACTTAGACTACCGTACTTACTCGGTAATACACTAATAAGGATAAAGATCTAACGGGTGGAATATGGAATGTTATCTACATTTATTAACCATAATCAAAAATTATCGATTTCAGTTTTCAATCTTAATCATACGGTATATCTTAATCAATACCCTATTTGGTAATATACTAATAAGGATAAAGATCTAACGGATGGAATGCTATCTACATAAAACCATAAATTATTGATTTCAGTTTTCAATCTTAATCAATACCCTATTTGGTAATATACTAATAAGGATAAAGATCTATTGAATGGGATATTATCTTTATTAAAGCATAATCAAGAGTTATCAATTACAGTTTCAAGGGCTTTGAGATAAATATTGACCGAAAAGATAAAATAAAATTCTAATAAAATATTTTTAAAATCGACTAAATTTACTAATAAGCTACAGTAATAGTTATTACTGACCAAGGAAGCTTTTGAGAGGAAACAAAATGAAGAAATTTCAAAACATCGTTAAAATTGATAATAACCATAATTATGAAATAGAAAATGATGAAACTCTTATTAAAATTATGTTATCATCATTAGATTCCTTTTAAAACCTCTTACAACGAAATTTATGACTATTAGTATCAGAAATGTGTTATTATTAATCAAAGCAAAGTGGGGTTTATATTACAATAATACATTAATATCATCTTAATACATGAGTTATTTATCCTTGTATGCTGTTTGTAAGTTATGTTGAATCATTTCAAATTGATGAATTGAATGGAAAAAGCATGCTTTTGATATCGCTTTGTTGTCATGTTGCAGCATATAATATTGATATAATTGATTTTATTTGAATCAGTAACGGTAAATCTAATCTAAAATACCAATATTTTGATAAAATATAATGTAATTTATATTTATTCAATACTGGGAAAATAATCCTAAAATATTTGTAAACTTAAAAAAATTAAATAAAAATTATGATCAATAATTATAATAATAATAAACAAAAAAACATAAAAATATTTTATCATTACAGTTTATAATCAATTATTTAAGACTTCTTGAAGAAGTTAAATAAAAACTTGTCAAAAACATTGTAAAATAAGAAATAAGTATTATCACAAAAACTATCATCAAAACAATTATTTTAAAATATAATATGATTATGACCAAAAAAAATATATTATTCTTCATCATCAATGAAATTTATTATATGTGAAGCACATAAAATATTTCATTTACATTGATTATTATCAACTTTTTGAAACCATAATAATAATGCAAAATGTTGTTTAATATAATATTTTAATAAATGGATGAAATTAGCTCCATTCTTCATCCTCATAATTATCATCATCATTATTATGATTTTTATTATTATCATCATTATTTTTATTATTTTTATTTTTATTGTTATTATAATTGTCATTATTATTATTATTATTATTATATTTATTGTCATTATTGTTATTATTATTATTATTATTATTATTAATATTATTATTATTGTTATTATTATTATTATTATTATTATTATTATTATT
>VKHH01006960.1:0-13901 GCA_015144975.1 Epipyxis sp. PR26KG | reverse complement strand
AATGAATGAAAACCACCCGCAAAACCACCCGCGAGTGAGCTTTTTTAAAAAAAACCACCCGAATTTGAACCGGACTCATAAAAATACATCTCGGATCTCGGATCTCCCGATAAAAAATAATCTGTAAAGTTAGTAATAATAACAGCAGGGAATAATGATAAAGTTGATATCAAACCATTAATAAGTTAATCCACTAATCTTCTGTCAATTAGATATAAATTTAATCAAATGCCATATATTACTATGAACAAAAAAAATTGGATATGAAGACTGAAGACTTATTTCGTCATTACGATGTCAGCAGTTCAAAATGATACAGTAGATAAAATAAGCAAATAAGATTAAAATCATAAATCAATTATGGATAATTTAGATGGCAAAATCTATCCATGGGATGATATGGTATTAGGTTCATGTGAACAATTGAATCGCGAAATTGAAACACTTGAAACATATTTAGTAAACCAACCGACCGATTTTATCAGTAAATGTAACGTAATTTACTTATATATGAAAGGGAACATTAAAATATCCAGAATAGTGCCGTACTTGGAGTCTATTTTGCAAGATTATGTGAGCTATAAAGAATTCCTTCAAAATGATGATAATTATACTCATAATAATCTAGCAAATAGAAATGAGATTCAAAATCTGATTTATCATTTAGGAATAATAGTATTTGAAACCCATTTGATTTATTGGAAATATGATAAATATTTAAATAAATCTAATTCAACCTATCATATAAATACATCAATACAACGTAGAAATATTCTTAATAATTGCATTCCTGTGCTCGAACAACTATTATTGAATACTACGATAACTAACTCTGCTAATGCAACTTCAACAATTACAGCAAAAACTACCACTCCAACTGCTGTCACTGCTATTACTGCGACTAGTGGAACCACAACTAATAAAAACAATAAAATGAAGAATAAATATAATGATAATTTTAAAAATAATATTAATAATACAATTCAAATAATAAATAAAAGTGATTCTGAACCAATTATGAAAATAGATGATAAATATTTTTTATTATTAAAATATAAATTAGGTTTATTTTATGAATTAACCGGGAAATGGCAGAACTCTTTATTAATAATGAGTGAATTAATCACAAAACAAGAAAGTAATAATATCATCGATTTGTCAATGATTATATTCAAAGCGGCTATGCTTTTGAAAGAATTCAAATTATTTAATCAATCTTTAGAATATTTGGAATATATTATAGATGATCATCCTCAATTAGGAATTATGCATAATTATGTGTTTATAAAATCATTTATTATTGGATTAATTACGATTATTTATTCACAATTAGGAAATAAATATCAATCATCAGTACAGAAATCATATATAACTTTAACAAGGATATTTCAAGAGGAAACGAAGAAATATAATGAGACAATGAATAAACTTGTCATTCCCGTGTTCTATGGTGTCAATGACCAATCAAGTGACATTTGGGAGTTATTAGCTATACAAGCATTAGATATATGTGAATATTTACTTGCAATTGATTATTTAAAACAAGCATTAATAAAAATTAATCCACAAAATGTTAATAAAAAAGGAAAAATGTTATGTATATTATCTGAAGTTTATTTTATTGTAAATCAATTGGAATTATGTAAGAAATATGGAGAAGAAGCAATGAAATTCATTCCGGATTGTATCGAGTTAAGGAATCTATTATTACTGGTAGCACCTGAAGTTTGGACAGAAAAATTACGATTATTTGCTAGTAGATCAATGGATGAATTTGAAGTATTAAACGATGCGATAAGGAATTCTGGAAATAAAATAATGAAAATTAATCAAAATAAAACAAATGATTCTTCAAATAATAATAATAATTTGAAAGCGAATAATGATGATCAAAATCATCATTCATCATCTTCCTCATGGCTCAACAAGGTCGCGATCAATACTATCAACATCATCGATGTAAGTTAATAAGATGACATGCAGAATGTTTGGCTTGATTTATAATATTCACCATGACACGAACTATTATCTTTACTTTTACATTATTATTATATTATTATATTATATTATTATATTATATTATTATAATTATATTATTAGGTATCAGCAGCATCAATCGCTCGTTCTTCATCAGGCGATCCAACATCGACCCCAGGGATTAGTACATCTTCATCCCTCAAACTACCTTCAATCTCTCCTTCTAGAATAGGACGAATCGGATCCATTTTCAGCAGCAATAGCAGCAGTCAAAGCAATGATAATAATGACAAAACAAATAATAATAATAATAGTAATAATAATAACAAGTCAATTTTACCAAGCAATGGTACCGGTAATGACAGCGCAAATAATGATTTAAAAAAGACTGTAAAAAATGGGAATGATGATAAAAGTGAAGACATTTCAAATCTTTATAATCAGTCACTCGATTCCTCTAGTTTTGATTATTCTCATAATAATAATAATAATAATAATAATAATAATAATTTCAAAACAAATAATATCAAAAATAATAAATCATCGATTCCTTCCATTCATACAAATAACATGAAGTCAACAAGTTCTGATACATCAACAAGTAATAATAATACTTCAATACGACTAGCTAAACCATTGCTCGATGAAGAAGCCAAAATAGAATTAAAAAAATTATTGAATGGAAAATCTAATGTATGTTATTATATATTATTATATTTTATATATGATTATATTACAAGTATTATTATTTTCTTTGATTGGGGAAGGGGGGCTTATAACGTTGACTGACTATGTATTATTTTAACGTTTGGCGGTGGCTATATTGATAAATTCTCACTAAGCTGATTGACTATGGCAAAGATGTGCTCTTCTCCCAATAGTATCATATCAAAATCATAGCATATCCACATATTAATTTTATATTTTTGAACTATTATTATATTAATTCATATTATTATTATATTAATTTATTTAAAAAAACAATATTATATCATATATATTCCATACTTCATCATTATAATCAATTATCATTTATTAATTATTATATGTTAAATTGCTAATATGTGAAATGATTTTATTATTATTTTAGATTTATATTTACGATCAAGACCTTAAGAATATAAACAATATGAGTCAAAAGAAATCTACATTAAAATGAAAATAAAAAATAATGAAAATAATATAAATTTTAAATTATATTAATTTGATTTTAATCATTTTAAATAATAGACAAGTATACAGGTACACTATTTGTCAAGTTGATAATATGATTACATTGGTAACTTATGACAGTTGATACACATGAGTTGATCTTTTTTTTATTGTTTACTGAAAGCTTTTACTGAAGAATTTCTATAATTTCACATGAGAAATTATTGCTTTTTATTCAATTATTATTATTCAATCAAATTGTTTATAAAATAAATAAATTGTTTGAAAAATAATTTCAGTTGATTATTTGAAAATTAACATTTAATCGTAATAATTGTTATATTATTGTTGGGTTTAGGGGTATGTTTCTACTACTTATTACGAAAAATGGCTATAATTATTATTGATGAACCAATGAACCCATTGTACATCCATAGTTTATAGATATAATGAAAAAAAAAATTAATTTTGATTGTTTATCTCATCAATTTTTTGCTTGAATTATTAATATTATTAATTTCCATATTTTGAAATGCTTTTTAAATTAATTACATTGACCTAATTATTGATTCAAATATTGGCTCATAATAAAAGATGATGATGGAAATTTGTTTATATTGCAATATTTATTTTTATATATATAATAAAATAAATTCAAATATATTCTTTGCCAATAAAATTATCATCATTAAATTAGTAGTTATTAATTACATGTAACCTAAGTAATAGAAATGACAATAGAAATATTTGAGAATAAAATGAAAATAGGATGACATTTTATGGCAAGTTACAACACAATGACAATAAAGAGAGTAATTAAGTAGTGAGTAGACCAAGAGGACGGCTTTCCAACAATTGTCTCGTCAGATTTTGGAATTTCTAAAATATTTCAATTGTCCATCCTCTAACATTAAAATAAAAAAGCTTCTGTTCCTTAATCTGAATTGTCTTTTTTGGTAAGATTATGAATAATAGATCTTATAGAAGTTTTAGTTATTAGTAATTATGATATTATATAAAATGGTTTATTAGTTTGATATAAATAGATATTTTAACATAGTTATTATTGATTGATATAAATGATGTAATAATTATACATTTTTTATCCATAATTAACTATTTTCATAAATGTTATTATTAGTTTATCATAATATAAATGATCATCACTTGCTCGTCGATGATAACATATCAATACATGTTTAGATATCAATAGATTACATAGTCACAATATGCTTAATTACAGTATACTCTGAAAAAAATATTAAAACAAAAAGATGAGAAGCATGTATACGATCACATTCACATGAAATCATCTTCGAAGTCCTTTGCAGCACTATAATCATTTATGAAAATGTATATTATCATTATTTTGATCAAAAATATAATTTCAAATATTAAAAGGAATAAATTATAATATAATGAATATATCAATAATTCAAATGTGCTACTGAAATAATATTAAATTTTATACATAATATAATAATAATGATCATTTTTTTGAAAGAACAATAGTTTATCTGAGTCATGGATATTCAAGATAGACACAATTATTTTTTAGTCCACCAAAAGAACAATAATATTAATAATAATGGTCATATTAACGAACCTGTCATCTACACTTGAAGGAACATCAGCATTCGACTTCATATTCTCTTCTGTCATTATCGACCTAATTATATTAATAATAATATTAATTAATACGAATGAAATGAAATAAAATAAGATTATATTTATTTCACAAAAATGGAAATGGGAACAAACAAAAAGTAAACAATCGTATTCATAATAAATAATGTTGATGGATTAAATATGAATTACGAGTAATTTCGGATTTTTGCATTAGCTTCTCGTTCTTTTTTAGCTTTCTTTTCCATTTCAAATTGATTTTTTCGCTCATTTTTTAATTCTGTTCTAAATTCAGCAGCTCGAGCTTCTTGTTCTTCACATAAATTAGGAAATCGTATCTGAAAATAAATGTTATGATGAGTCATAATTAATTATGACACTATTTGTATGGGAAAAATGAAAAAGTGTATAATATAAAATATTTACTTCTTTTGTTTTGTTCAATTCTTTCACAATTGAATTGTCTTTATCGATTCTTAAACTTTTTACTTTACTGCGATCATGGAATCCTATTGCACCTACTTCCATATCGTGAGTTTTATGTAAATTACGCCATCTTGTGTAGACTACCAAAAGAAAAATAATTCATCAAAAATATCTAGACTCTTTTAAAATAATATAAACTTACTCACGGTCACAGTTTTCATTTTGCATCCTTCTATGGAATTGGCTTTGACTAATTGAGCGCATTCATGAATAGTAGCTTCCGAAACGTCTTCTAATCTTTGATTTTTACGAAGTCTTAAATAAACATGTGCTGATGACATATCATCGACATGAAACCACAAATCCTCTTAACATAATATATATAAATAATGGTACGCAAATCAATAAGATATTTATACAGTTGAAGGAATGATTGATATTACTTGAATGCTTGAATGTAAACATTTTAACTCACCAGGTATACCATATCGTATTAAGTCTTCATTTTCGTACTTATCCGCTCCCATGTAAATAATATAGCCTTCAGAGCTTGTGAAGTAGAGCACCATTCACCAAACCGCTAAACCGCTAATAACGAATATATATGATAGCATTTTTATATTTTTATTTGACTCGCACGAAATAATGTAACCATTGTAAATACTTACTGTCTGTACTATGTTATGACGTTATGACACTATGACACTATTTAAACATTTAAACCCTTAAATATGGTTGCAAATTGCCAAAGTAGTAGAACAAGATATAAAATAATGTTAATTTGTTAATTTATTTACGATTTCCAGATTTGCGATTGATTTGCGGGTTTGTTGATACATTAAGCTGTTAAGTAATAGTAGAGTTACAGTATTGCCACACACTGTTGCTGCTGTGTGTAATTAACCGGATTCCAGGGATTACAGGTATAAAAAATTCTAATCCCGGTAAATAACAACTTGCAGTACCGGGTACGATGGTTTTGTTGTTTTGTTGGTCATGAGACAACAGACAGATATAAAACAATTATTGCTTGTACTATCTTCAATATTTAATGAGTTTCAGAGGAGGAGGACGAGGTGGCCCATCTGCTGGGAGATTTAGTGGTGGTAGAGGTGATAGAGGTGGAAGGGGTAGAGGCAGAGGACCAATAGATGATGGACCACCAGCTGAAGTTGTTGGTAAGAACTTAAGTTATCGTTGATTGGCCATTACACATAAATTTTGCTAACCAAGTATTGTGTTTCTATGGTTATTTATCGAAATTAATTTCTCAACCATTCAATACATTTGTTCTTCTCTTAACTTTCATTAAATTTAGAGGTTGGAGTATTTCTACACAGTGCAGAGGGTGAAATGGTTTGCAGACTCACTAATGCTATGATTCCTTATTTCAATGCTGGTATATATTTGGAAAACAAAGCCAAAGTTGGCAAAGTGGAAGAAGTATTTGGTCCAATAAATAAAGTTTACTTCACTATAAAGCCTGACGTTGGTGTAAATGCAGGATCATTCAAACTAGAAGACAAAGTGTTTATTGGATCTGATAAACTGTTGCCTTTATCCCGTTTTACTAACGAAGGTAAATCAGGTGGAGGACGAGGTAGGGGAGCTGGTCGGACTACTGGAGGAAGAGGTGGTGCTCCATCAAGAGGCGGATTTCCTTCTAGAGGAGGAGGTCGAGGTCCTCCAAGAGGTGGCGGAAGAAGTCCATTTAATCGTGGGGGTGGAAGTGGTGGATTTTCGAGAGGGGGAAGAGGAGGCAGAGGAAGAGGCTAATTACATGGCAATTAAATTAATTATTATATTTTGCAATCTTAGAAATTTTATTCAATCAGAGTAACCACATACAACACATACTATAGACAAAGCTGCCCATTTTATAATAAAGTAATGAATGTGGCACCGATTTAGGAGAGTTTTCTACTCAAAAACTAGTAAACTCGATGACTGTTACTTCATGATTTTTTTTGAATTCAACTTATCAAGATTACTGGGATTCAAATATTTTCTTACTTTAAGATTTTAAACTTTATAGTTTGTGTTTTTGAGTAAGTTAATATTGCCGTTTCAACAAAAAAATGAATGAATGAATAATGCGTTAATTCGGATAATAAAAGCTGAAAAGCTGGAAAACGGATAAAATCAAGAATTAAGCAATGTAAAAGCAATCCAAATGTTAATCTAATGATTGATATATGTATTGTAAGCCTATTCTCATATTTTCAAATAATAAAACTTCTCAAATATGTTATATATTTCAAAACTTTTATTTTATCGTAAACCAGTATTTGTTACCGTGAATCTTATTTTTTTCGTAACGGTTTCGTTTATGGTAATTAAATTTGATTGTTAGCAATCTTTTAATATGTAACTGAGGATTTCTATTTATAGCTGTTAACTGTTGTACCAACATGATAGATCTCTGATCTCGTCACACTTGTTAAGTTGATTTTAATTAATTAATTCATTCATCATTCATAATAAAAAAAATACTTCAATTAGGATTGATATATAAACGCAGTATTGAACAATTGACTAATTTCTGGGAATAAATAGAACTGTTGCAGAAATAGAAGCTGATATCCATATTGGTGAGGTTAAACAAAAAAAATCCTCAATGGGCAGATAATGAGCAGTGGCAAGGTATATGATATTTTTCTTTATTATTATTATTTATTACTTTTTTTAATTATAATTAATTAAGTTTCACAAATATTATTCTGACTTTCTCGCTTTAATCCATATTAGATCTATAGTTTAAATGTGTTTGAATCTGATCTCGTTTTCTTTATTGTTATGTCTTTTGAGGCAGAATGCCAGGATTTTGCTTATGTCAATCACCCCAGGAATTCCAATGTATTCCTTGCTTTTCTTTGCGCTCATGAGGATAGGTGTCTATCTACAATTATTGTAAGAAGAATCCGTTGGATATTGTCTTATATTTTCATCCAAAAGGGTCAGTTATTGAGAACGGAACAGCCAAAGGCACCAATAATATTCAAATATTTCGATCAATGCTTGATTATTACTTGCTACATTCTCAATGTTTCGATGAACTTCAATTAAATTAATTAAACTTCATCTGTTTGAAATGTACGTTGAAAACAGATGAAGTTTAATTGAAATCGGTAGTATTGCACCAACCCAATGTGAGAATAGAAGATATTATGAAATTGATGTGATATGCATTATATATTATATAATAATTGTAGGTTATTTCGTTGATGAGTAATTAATTATATTGATACTGCATTTTATGGTATCCTTTTTTCATCTCTATTTTATTAAAATAATCATAATTATCACAATTTATTTGTGGCTTTATAGGCAGCGGTCCTATTCTTAATGCGGCAGATTGTATCCCAGGAGCCAAGAGTTATTTATATGGATACATTCTATCATCTGAAATAATGAATGAATTAAATGCATTATCGAATTGTTCAGATTGTTACAATCGAATTAAGTGTACACAAGCAGCAACAAATAATACTCATATGCACACTTCATTATATAGCGATTATTGGACAAAATATCGATTATTATACAAAGTGTATTGTGTTGGTATTATTGAACAAATGATAGACAGAGGACAGCTATGGTATAATACAACACATTTTCCATCATTATTGAAATTAAGTGAGAAGTTTGGTGACATGCCAGGAGTAAGCAACATGGCAAGAAATATCAATGATATCGAACTTTTAAATTGTATTAATAAGTTATGGTGGTATAATTATCGTAAAATGATATCATTAAAAAAAGCAGAAAATGTTAAAAGGGGGGCTTTGAGATAGTTTCTATCTTCTTCGTTCCTATTTTTATATTATTAATTTCAATAGTTTAATAGCTTACATTATTATTTATTACTTCCTTTGTTCTAAATCATTAAAATGTGAACTCTTTTTTCCACTAAAAAACCATGTGTGAAAGAGTTTTATTTATATTTTTAAATTGTTTTTGTTTTCAATAATTGTTATAATTGAAGAGGAAGAAGTAGTTATTTTCATTTTTTAGATATATACTTTCTCATTTTCTGGTATTATAATGATTTTATTTAAAAGTAATATCTTAATTATTTTAATGATTTTTATATTTCATAATTATTAAGATAATTAATTCTACTTCATAAATGATACGGTATGATATCTTAATTTAGCAATATGATATAATTATGATAACTTGTGAATATAATAATTATTAATTATACTAATAATGGTATTTATTAATAATAATTCCTCCAGTTATGTTCACAATAATGATTACTCATATACCACAAAAATGATTCGCTTGATTTTTTTGTGTGTTACTTTATCATCATAACATGTATGTGCATTATCAGGTTTGAAGAGTTCTTGGTCGCGTAATTTTCGCTACATTGACATAATTCCATTATCATTTATTTTAAATAGTCATTTTTTATTATAATTAATTCAAAACGAAATGGATTTTGTCATTAATTATAATATTTATTTACAAATTGAAATATTATTATTTAATACATTATAATACAATTAAGATAATTTATAACATAATTACATATGATAAAATAATTATGGTAATAATTAATAAAGACTTTTAATCGTTCATTTATTATAATACAATACATTAAATTTTAAAATAATAATGATAATCACAGAAGCGATAAAAAAGTGCATCTGCTTCATTGAGTCATCCATTACTCATTATTATGGGATTGATACGGTAATAATATCGTTTTACTATGAGTTCTAAATATCTCTTTCATGTGTTCATTAACATACAATAATAAGCATTACACTTCTCGTATGGTATTATAATCATATATTTTGAATGACATTCTTGATTTTGCTTTTTGTAATTTATTATTTTCATCTTCACCCTTCTCATCTTCTCGACCAATAAGATCATCATAATTTTGATTATTATTATTATTATTATTATAACTATAATCATCCTTCTCATCTTCTTCTTGATCATCTTCTAATTGACTCTCCAATAGACAAGGAATTTCAAAATCAAATGTACTATCAAAAGAATCGATTTTTAATTGTTTTCCATTCAATTTTTTCGATAAATGATCGACTGGAGAATCCGGTGCGAAAACATTATTATTATTATTATTATTATTATTATTATTATTATTATTATCATTATTTCGTTTGGGTGAATATGACATATAATCAGGTGCAAATCGAGGTCTTCTACTTGGTGACAGTTTAGGTGGAGAATCTGTTGAGTATGAAGGATTTCTCTCGATGAACCAGGAAGTTTTCTTCTTCCATAAAGCAAATGCATATGAACCAGAGGCATCAAATGAATCATGATTTTTATTATAATTATTATTATTGTTATTATTATGAGAATTTTGTTTGATTTCAAGTAGATTTGATAGTGACAAGTCATGTTTGTCTTCATCAATAATAAACATTTCAGATTTATTTTTATTATGATTATTATTTATATAATACCATCCCAATAAACCAATGATTATCATCATAAATGAGCCGACTATTATAATTGATACGATAATATTCTGTGTGAAAATGATTGTATTTGATTGAGATACTTTATAAGTATTAATATAATTACTATCATTTTTTGTATGAATGGATAACTCATATAAAGTATTATTATTTAACAATAATAATGAAAAATAATATTGGTTAAAAATGCTGTTTAAGAGCTCTACGCTAGAATAACTGGGTTGATTATTATTATCATTGCTTTGATAAGTTGTGATTATCGATAAATAATTATGTGTTACATTTGAACAAGTAGTAGGAATCGAATAATAATAGATGAATGGATTATTATTACAATCGCTTGTGTTTTTATATGAAGAATAGTTCAACCCCCCCTCTATATACAAATAATGATAAATTAATAATAATGATAATAATAATAATGATATTTTAAATAAACACAATTATCTGTTATTTATTTAAAAATAATCACACAGAAACAATATCATACAAAATGATTGTAAAATATTTGATAAATATGAATATGGAATTATTTTACAAAAATAAAGTAGAGTACACATGCTACTTCATTAATTGATTCAAAGAAGATTTTTAATGATGAAAATTATAGTTTTATCATTATATATCACAGTTTATTATAGTTGTCACAATCTTATTATTATTATTATTGTATTATTAATGAAAGCACATCATTTTATGAACTAACCACTCTCATTATGAAATGTAAATAATATCGAATCATTTGTGTTCGATGGAAGACACTTGTCCAGCACATAACTCTCGAATCCAAAAAAATTATTATAATTACTACATTCTTCTTCAGTTATGATTGATAGTGAGTCCTTTTCATACCATCTTAATATGGCAATAATGAAATATTAAACAATTGGAGAAAAATAAAAAAAATCGAATAGTAATAATAATTATTATTCAATTATTTTGTTCACTAAAATATAATAAATTAATAAGAAATAAACTCGAGTTGTGATTCAATGTAATAAAATATATTTATACAAGATCGTACAATCAAAGTAAGAAATAATAATAATTTATGCGTGTGTATGAAGTGTACTTACTTGAGTGTATAGTGAGACTGATTCGTCATTACTGAGGCGTTATAAATCGTATTAGTAGATGATGTGCATGATAGATAATAAGAGTAAGAGATATCATTGTTCACATCAGAATAATTTTTGCATTGATTTAATTCATTAATTGATAATGTATTGTTTAACTGATAACAACTTGAATCAGAATATAATAATAAACTTAAATCAGAACAGTTTTCTATGAATAAAATGATAATAGTTTAATGATTTCATTCGGCAGAAACATCGTAAAATTAATAATAAAACACGGAACAGGAATTAGTTTGAGTTTTATTGTTACCAAGACAAAATACTATATATTACAAATAAAATTTGTTCGAAATATTACGTATATATCATAACGAGTAGTAAGGGAAATTAAGATAAAAATATTATGTCACCTGAATATATTTTCAATTTGAATGAAAGAATATTAGCATCATACGCAGAATTAAAAGTTGTATAACATTTTTCAGTCATAAGTCCTTTTGATTTTATTGTATTGCTATCTTGACAATAATTAATGATTTGTTCAAGACTTGCAGATGTGTATGAAATGTTGTTGATAAAATAATGAATGGAAAGTAGGCCGACTATTCCTTTAGAAGTAGGCTGAGGAGTAGGAGAATATGTAGGGACGAGTGCAGATGCTGAGTATACATATGACCCATCAGCAGCATTTATATGATTTCCAAAATAGTTCATTGATACACTGCGCCAACTAACAGAACTTGGTGCTGTGCTCATGATCATCCACGTCTCTCCAAAGTCACTCGAAAAGTACATGCCTTTAGGATAAGACACTGCCACGAAATACTGACCATTATAACTCGATGATATACTTTTCCATTGTGATGATGGCGCATCGGACAACATCCAACTAACACCATAATCAGAAGAATAATATAAACCACCATTAGTTATACCTACTCCGCTTACCACATATTGGCCACTGGTTCTACAAGAATTAATACAATACCAGTTTTGACGAGTGCTTGTTGCTGCAGTCCAACTTACACCATAATCTTTTGAGTAATATATGAAGCCGTAAGTGGAAACAGCTGCCATGTATTGTCCTGATTCACTAGTTGTTATGGCAAACCAATTTTCAGTCGACTGTTGAACTTTAGACCAAGTCAAACCGCTATTATTTGATCTGAAAATGCAACCTTGTTCATAGTAGTAGTAGCTTGTATATTCATCATCATTACAATTATTATAGACTGTTGCGACAATGAAAACTCCTGAATCACTAGATGCAATACTTGTGAAATGATAAGCTTTGCTTAACATTAGTGACCATGAAACACCGTGATCAACGGATCGCCATATTCCTGAAGAAAGAGCAAGCTGAATCTTACCATCGGAAGTCATAGTTATATACTTAGTTAATTGGTCAAAGGTTGAATTCCATGTCGTGCCATTATCCATTGTATTATACATACCATTTTGATAACTAACGGTTATGTATCGATTGTTGCTATTGCTAGATATACAACGCCAACTACTAACCGGTAAAACAGATACTGTTGTCCAATTGTAGGCCGAAAATAACGTTACAACCATAAAATTGTTCAAAAATATTAAGATGATATAAATAATAAGAGTAGATCGATTCATACTAATATGCTACCGGTAATTCACGAATTCATGTACAGCTATTACATTACCATTGTCCGTTTACAGTTTACAGAGTACAGTATATAAGTATAAAATATATCCTGGATGATGTATCTTCCTTCTTGTGCTATACACTGCGTGTTATATACTTCATCATTTACGATCATGAATTTAAGTGCTACAGTACCTTGGACATCCAATCAATTATTGTAATTAAGGAAAATAATTATTTATTTACCGGTACGATATGGCGATATCCAATATTACGATATTTAATTACGTCTACTTAATTAACAAAAGCTAGAATTGGTAAAATTAAAATAATCTTTTTTCAATTCAACAGCGTTGATTGATATTTATTTGTTTCATTCCAGCAGTAACCAGGTAACGTTATTATTATTTATTATAGTAGGTTTCCAGGTTTTGCTTTTTTTGTTTTTTCCACCAGCTTGTTTCTATTTTTTTGGACTTAAGAAAAGCTGAAAAGCTGAAAAACGATCAAATAGACCTTTTCTAAAGGTGTTTGATATATAAATATAAACAAATACTG
>VKHH01006959.1:0-13901 GCA_015144975.1 Epipyxis sp. PR26KG | reverse complement strand
ATAATAATAATAATAATAATAACAATAATAATAATAATAATAATAATAATAATAATAATAATAATAATAATAATAAAGAGGAGGAATGGTTTGCAAAAAAGAAATCTAAAACTAAGTCAATTCAACAGAAATTATCATTTCCACCACTCCCATTATTATTAACAATGAAAAAGAAGAGTTGATTTTCATATGATAGTGATGATAATTAAGCATAGCATAGCATTGCTCAGTTATTGGACAGGTCATTATTGGCATATTATTACATAATATAATTCGATTCAATTGAAATAGTATAATAATGTGAAATGAAGGGCTGCCCAAGCTTATGTTAGATTATTTCAAATGAATGTCATCCAGTACAGTTGACGATACAAAGGATGATAATAAAAACAATAATAACAATAATAATATAATTGAAAACTATTATTTGAAAACGCCAACAGGCTCCTCCTCTCCTTTTTATTATTCATCATTCGTTAATATTAATTAGAATGTGGCTATGTTGTGGTCTTCTAGATATAATTTTTATTTCAAATGATCAAATGGTCAGAAATATCATAATGCCAGTATCATAAAATTTCTGCTAATTCACAATCTTCGTACTGTTAAATTCACATCAGCTATAACTCTACGAGAATTACTACCAATTACATAATAACCTAGTACTTGGAATATTACGATGGTCTTTCCAGGAAAATCCAGTGAAAACCCCACTCCAGCTCCTAAAAATCCATCTAGCATTATCCCATCGCTGCAATTTCCGAGCAGGCGCTTAGTTTAATATTGTTATTATTTGTCAGCTACTGTACACAAGGTGGGATAAGATTAATTAAGGTTTGGTTGAACTGTATGAACGATGACCGAGTTGATACCTACGATAAACGTTAGGTTCATGAAAAAGATGGTATGAATAATTCCGGAATTGTGTAATGAATGAATAAAGGAGCAGATCTAATTATTAACAAGATCATTGATTTCAAACAATTCTTTTTTCACAATTTTGAAAGAAAATAATTATGAGGATATTGAGTGTTTACAATGATCTATCTCATACTTAAATATTACCGTTATACGATAATGAAGGTAACGAATGAAAAAAAATGATAATAAATAGAATAATAATTATTAAAAAATTAAAAAAATGATCATTTTAATCAACATTATTTATTCTCTATGATTCCCCAGTATCCAAAACTCGGATGAGACAGTTACATACGGTAAAGTTTCTTCAATTCATTCAATCGAAAAGCATAATTATCATCATTATTATCATTATTATTATCATTCAATAATTGATCAAATATCTTCTTCAATACATCTAAGTCTTGCTGTGGTAATAATGATAATGTTAATCCAAAACTAGAAATAGTCGCGAACCCTTCTAATGACTTGATAACTGATTTCTTATTCGATGTATGATCACATAATGATATCATCATCGAACTGATGAGATCCGGTGAAACCGTTTCTTTAAACACTTTTTTGAAAGTTGATTTTTTAAATGATGAAATATAATCAGCAAATGCAGCTGGTTTATCCTTTAATCCTCTCCATACCCTTTCTAATCTAAAACAAATAATAAAATTATGAATGAAAATTATTATTTTTATTTTTATTATTATTGTTATTATTATTATTGTTATAATAATAATTATTAATATTATTATTATGATTATCATTATGTTGTATTTCATTTGGCCTTATTGACCATATATAAAAAACTAGTTTAAATCGACAAGAAGTAATACAAAAAATCATTATTACCATTTGAAATAATACAAGTATCATTTATAGTATCTTATAATTATAATATATTAACAGGTATCATGACATGGTATCTCATTATGACATGACATAGCATGGTATGACAGGGTATGGTAAGTATGGATGGCTTACTCGTATGTTGTTTTTGGAGGTTCAACTGGAATTTGAAAATTATTTGAAATGATATTTGCTGCTGCTACTGTTGAAGTGGAGAGAGAGTCATGAAGTTTACTGGATGGCGATGATTTCTTCTTATTAATCGATGTATTATTAGATGAGATATTTTCAGATACAGGTGAGGAGGGAGCAGTGGATGAAACAGTGACAGGTGAGTGAATAATATTATCGTCAGTCTTCTTCCTTGTGCTTCTTTCAGCGAGAAATGAGTTATTTGATGAGTTATTCTTATTATTCATCACATTCAACAAATTATTATCATTATTATTATTATTATTATTATTATTATTATTATTATTATTATTATTATTATTATTATTATTATTATTATTATTATCGTTATAATTATTATTCGATTGTTTATTATTTTCAAATGCTTTCTTCGAACTATTATTATTTGAACTTGTATCTAATAATCCTTTCACTCGTTTCAATTCATTTTCAGCTGGCTTATTATTAGGATCAATTTTTAATAATAATAGTAAATCATCATAAGCCGCTTGGATTTTATTTTTATCACCATTATTTTTACTTTGACCAATTAATGCTTGTGCTCGACGATACAATGCCTTCGATAATCGTGATTTCTTGAAAGTTTCTTCTTCATTATTATCGTTATTTTTGATGACATATGAGGCATCTTTGTCAGCTTCATTGAATTTTAAGAGTTTTAAATAAGCCATTGCTCGATTATTATAAACATTAATATTATTAATATCAATATTAATTGCTTGACTATAATAGTCAATAGCCATAATATAATCATGACTTGTCATCGATTTGTTTCCTTTTTCTTTTAATTCATCACTTTTTAATCGTTTCTCATCATTTTTACTCATCTCGAGTTGATCTAGAGGAGAATCTTGAGTAATATCTTGATGCGATTTTTCAATTGGTTTTATCGATTTTAATGCATAACCGAACCCTTCTTCATCATTTTCATAAATTGATTGTAAATCATCCAGTAATCCAATAGCATTATTGTTTTTATTATCAATACGAAGTAACTCTTGAATATCATTCTTAGCAGATTGTAATATTGCTATTTTATCGATTAAATAACGACCCTATAATATACATTAAAAATATAATCAGCATTTTATGAACAAAATATTATTCTATAAATTGCAAAAAAGTGCTTAGTGTGAAAGGGTAGCAATTGTGCAGTAGAGGTGGTGAATGAGTTGGATTTTACACTTTTAACCTTTAACACAGTTCCATTAGAATGTAATAATAATAATAAATAATAATAATAATAAATATTTCTTTCTATTGTGGCGGAAATTATTCTATATGGAATTATAACATAAATCAACTTAATTTATGAATATTTTTTAACCTTTTTTAAGATTCCAATATATGCTTCAGCCCTTCTTAATTTGGCTTTGAAATTATCATTATCAGTATCAAGAATCATGCTAGTGACTTCCACGACTTGTTCATGCAATTGTTTGGAATGATAAGCAGAAGCGAGTAATTGTAAAATGGATTGTTTATCATCTGGTAACAATGATGAGAGCTGATAGGTGGCATCTGCCCCAGAATTTATGAATGGACTTATCAAAGTGATAACTTCATCCACTTTACCATCATGAAGATATTGTTTAGATTTTTGTTTTATATTCTCGATATCGATAGGTTCTACAGATGATTCATTGTTATTATGACTGGATACCTGGGATGATGATAATGAGACTGAAGCTTGATTATCATCAGACTCAATTTTGGGATTCTTAGCATTGCGATGATAAGTACTATTTGATAAAGCAGATTCTTTGAGTTTCTCTAGTAATTTCAAAGCTATTTGATTTTTTGAATCGAGTAAAAGAATGGCTTGTGTATCAGCTAATGATAATTCCATTTCTTGAGTGAAAAAATATGCATTAGCACGGCGACACAATGCTTTTATGTTTTCTGGATCTGACATCAAAACAATTGTGCAATCAGATATAGCCGCAGAATAATTCTAGAAAGAATAGTTAGAAAATAATCAAGTAAATAATAATGATAATAATACAGTACAAAATAAGCATTATCAAGATCATAAAAGGTCTATCACCTAGTCCTAACTTATGTTAAATATATTATATGACTTACACGTAAAGATAAATAAGCTTGTGATCTATTATTTAATGATGCAAGATGATGCGGATCGTAACTAAGACTTTTATTATAATAATCTAAGGCTTCTTGAAACTTTCCTTGTTTCATTAACACATTCCCTTGTTCTTTGAGTTCCTCTGCTTTAGATGAATGATCAGGATCAGCCACACTTTTGGGGTTTATTTCTGGTTTAACTTCTTTGGAATTAAGATCCTCTTCCTCATCATCATCATCTACGATAGGCACACGTCGAAATGACGTGTTTTCAATGACTTTATTTTGACTCAAGTCATCGGGTGGTTGATCAATCTTCACATAGTCACTATTTTCATGCTCATCATCATCATCATTATCATCATCGGTGATTGCAATGCGTTGAAAATTACTTGAATTATCGGTCATATGATTACTTGTTTGGTATTCTTCCTCCTCCTCATCGTCCTCATCATCACTTTCAACTACTATACGAACATAATTACCTTCATTGCTACTCTTGGTTACAGAAGATGATGAATCAGCAATGCCTTCAACAATAGTCACTGCACTTTGTAATTCAAAACTTGGAAATAAATCATTGAAATGTTTGACTGCGATTGGTTGAATGCTGCCAAATTGTTTATTATCATCATTTGTTGAGTTATTTTGAGGGACATCAGGAAATGGCTTCCCTTCAACTTCTTCATACTTATCTTGAGAATTCTTAAGAAGTTTCAGCAGTTCGGCATTATTCGAATCAAATAGCAGCGCTTGCTTGAAATCCAATGCAGCCTTACATCATAAGTTTGAATATGGAAGAATAAACAAAGAAAATTATCACTATTATCTATCATATTAAATACCTCGAAATATTTCCCTCGCTTAAAACGAACCATTCCTCGTCGTGTGTATGCTTTTGTATAACTAGGATCGATCATGATTGAGATTGAGCTATCATCCTCTGCCCATTCATACAATTCTTTGCGAATGTAAGCCATGGCTCGATTAGCATAAACTATTGCATTGGAATCATCTAATGCGATACTTTTACTATAGCAAGTAACTGCATCATCATTATCTCCTGTTCTAAAGCTTTCATTCCCTTTTATTTTTTCCAAATCTAAATTCGATAAATAATTAAGATAAAAATAATAATAATAAAACGATCATATCAACTTACTAGCTAAATGTTTTCGGTGTGTTTCCGTTAAACTGTAAGCATTTAAACTGTCACGGATACTTTCGATTTTTAATCTTTGGCTTTTGTTAAGATATGTAGTATATTTAAATACAGCCACCCCAACTTCTTTAGTTGAACTGGACAATTTCGGGTAACTAACACGTTCCTTAATCCCATCATTCGCACTAGCTGGTTTAACTGGAGAGCTGCTTTTAGTTTCAACAGATGGATGACTAATTCCTCTAATTGGACGATGCGATGGGTTTGCAGCAGTGATGTCTTTTGACGTCTTGAGTTGACTATCCATATTGCCGACTTCTTTTTGCCATTTAAGCAGATCAATTTCAGCATCAGATATCTCTTGTGGAGTTGTTTTATGATTTAAGGATACATATCGTTTTCTTTCTTGTGCGGGTAATAAGCTAAGCAATCGATCTTCAGTAAATTTGATTAGCTGAAATGATGTAAAGCATTTCAGAATTAATAATGAATAATAAATAATTCACTTATAAAACTTCAGAATGCTTACCTCAGGATAATATCCTTCTTTTCCTGATTTCAAAACATTTAAAATTGCATGAACTTTCATTGTATCGTCACAATTTTTGACATAATCATAATCCAACATTTCAACTTGTACGTCAACTTTTGCTGCATTATCATTAAGGTTCAACAGATTGCCTAATTCTGCCATTTGTAAATTGACAATAAAAAATGTGTGATTTGTTTGTCAGTATATAAAGATCCACTACGTATTGAATTTGATTTGTAATAATATAGCAATAAATGAAATGATTAAAAAAATAAAAAAAATATGTGTAACGATTATAGGAGAGGGCTTGTTTATTTTCTGGCTCTAAAAATAATAACAATAAACAATATAATATATCTAATAATTATATAGCTTCTAAGATATAAAAACAACAACGTAGTTAACCAGTTCGTATTAACTCATTAAATTCCATTGATTAGAACTTTAAGTTTACATTTTGTGCCAATTGATAGTTTATTTTTTTCAATAAGAAGTATTTAAGTATTTAAAAGAACAACATTTACGTAGTATCCAGTATATTTTCTGCACATTAATGTAACTGTACTTCATTATTATTCGATTATTCCTTATATTCATATAGAGTTGAAGTGTAACAATACAATTTATAGCAAATAATAAATAAATATTTTTGTGACAATTGCCGGTTTATTTGAAAATATGAAAGTGGTGTCAATATTAAAGAAGTCACTTATCAATTCTTTCTTGCCTCTGAATTGCGGAATTTTACGAAATAGTTGCTCCTTTTCAATATCCAATAGCGGTAGTTTTACATTCTATGCAATAGGAGATTATGGCTATCCTACACCTGATATTAAACAAACAGCTTTTGCTATGTCCGACTATGCAATAAGTAATGAACCACCTAAATTTATCTTAGCTTTAGGTGATAATTTTTATCCCAATGGAGTTCAATCAGTTTCTGATTCTTTATTTAAAAGATTTTGGATTGATGTGTTTCTAAAATATGATAGTTTAAGAGTTCCTTGGCGAGTTGTTTTAGGTAATCATGATTATGAAGGAAATGCTCAAGCTCAAATTGATTATACAAATCATGAATCCAATCCCGATAAGATTTGGTATTGTCCGTCGAATAATTATGAATTTTCAGAAATTATTAGAAGCTCAAGTAACCCACAAAATATAACAAATGTTGATTTTTTTGCATTAGATACGAATGGTTGTCAACATCAATTTTTACAACAAGAACTTGTTTCAAATATTAATAATTTGAATTCTAAATTAAATTTATCCAATGCGAAATGGAAAATAGTTTTTGGTCATCATCCTGTACATACAAAAAGTCGAAAACATGGACTATTAGGAAAGAAGCTAGGACAAAAGTATTATTCAAAACCAACGAATAGATTTTTTAGTATCAATCAGAATACAGTTGAAGTGCCTGGTTTTGGATTAGAAGAAATTTTAGTAAAAGGAAAAGTTGATGCATATTTTACTGGTCATGAACATCATTTTCAACATCACCAGTCACAGGGGGTACATCATTTTATTGCTGGTGCAGCAGGTTATAATGTTGGTGATAGATTATATGGTGGACCTGATCCTAATAATGATATTAATTGGGTAGATGATACAAATACTGATGGATTCTTAGCCATCACCGTAAACACAGATACAATGGTTGTTAAATATATATCAAACAATCCAAATAATAGTAATAAAATTGTAAAAATTGTCGAATTAAAAAAATAATTCAACTTTTCTATATTTTATTTATTTGATTGCATAATAATTGCGTTAGATTAGTTGAAATAAACAAACAAAACTATAGATTTTTTGTTTGTTTTAATATATCAAAAATTTACATAATTCAATTCATCATATTATAGTTAATATACAGATTTTCCACTGATGATAACTAGCAGCATTAATATATATATAATTATTATAATCGGTTATGTCATCACATTTAATGAAGTAAGGGATGATCCAGTACATACATTACATATCATCGTCATCATCACTTCTTTTAAATGTCAGATGAATATTTGCTGTTTGTGGTTCCAAATTATTAATACTGGGTTTTCTATCAAAATATCCAATCTTGGCAGCATTATACGCTACAAATCCGAGGAGGGACAAGGTGTAACCAAGCCCTTGTTGAAAAGTGATAACTTCATTATATAATAAGACGCCAATTACTATCGTTAAAATATTTCTCAATGTGCCTAAAACAAAACATATAATATTAACATAAATTATTGTCAAAATATGGAATAAATGACTCGTTACAAATATACCTAACACTTTCATGGTTAATGATGACGTGCGCTGTATTACCAAATACGATAAAAAGTTAACAATTATACCCATACATGAACATCCAATAAAAATAATAGGATTTGATAAAATTATTGATAATGCTTTGCCATCACTACTCATTTTCGGATATTCATATATAAATGACGCTAAAAACAGCCAAAAAGCAGATGCTGGAGCTAACACATATTGTCCTTCAATGATACCAAATTTCAATTGTTGCAATAAAAATTGAGTAAATATTAATCTGATTCCTTCCGCTAATTCAGCACCAAACATAGTTAATATTCCTAACATTGAAAATTCTGCACTAAAAGAACATGTTGCAGCAGTACCAATCGATATTAAAATTATAGAGTAGATAACGGCAATAGAAGGAGTCTCAACTCCAGCAAAATATCCAGTGAACATTATTATAACCGGTGTAAATGATTTCAACATTTGGATGAATCCAACGTTTAAATATAAATAAACTGTATTTCCAAATGCTAATGTGGCCGCGTGGGTCAAACCAACAGGCAAAACTCGTTTATACCATAAAATTCCTTCAATTGTATCTTTCTTTTGTAAATTGACAAAGCCTAATTGAACAAAAACATGGGCAAATAGACCAGAAGCTCCAACGCCTGTGATAAAATCGAAATACAACTTGTTGACTTGTTGATTATTACAATCGAAAAAATACTTATTCATTAGAGTACAAATCATCAATAATTTATAAAGCACTTACCAAGACCAGAAAGAAACATCGGATAAGGAAATTTCAAACCCTTTAGTACGTGTTGGTTCAAAATTATTAGTGAAGGTCCTACAGCCATATACAAAATTATCAATGCCACCAATTCTATTCGGGAAAACCATTGGCGAATAAAAGGTGGAATAGGCAATTGTGAAAATTGTATCATAAGTGAATGCTATTCAAAGTACTGCACTATATAAAAACATATTGCAATATCTTGTGGTTTGTGATGATGAATGATGCCGGATGATGCGGTGATGCGGTGGATGTTAAAAATAGTAAAATAGATAGTTTGTATATTTGTATAACTTACAGTATAACTATTGATGTGCGTTGAATATTGAATTGAAATCAGGCAACAGTTAAATTATTTACTTACTGTTATATCATAATCATGCTAGAATGCTAAAATAAAAGCAACAACAAAAACTAGAACGAAAAGTTCCGTTGAATTACCTATTTAAGGGCACCCCTTAATATATTTGGGTTTTTATCAAAATTCAAGGTGAATGAATGAATGAATGAATGAATTAATAAAAATTAACGGAGCAAATCAAAAAGGTGCAACTAGACAAGAGGAAAAAGCTACAAAACATAACAAGGAGCCCTGCCACTAAATTTGAATGAATGAATGAATGAATTTTCAGCAATTTTTTTTCTTAATTTTAAGCTGTGTAAATAATTTATTCTTTGGCATTGTTTTTAATAATAAGTTATGAAGCAATATTTGTTTCAAAGTTAAAAATAAGTTAAGTTAAAAACCGACAAAAAGTTAACACAAAATATTGGGGTACGGTTAAAATTAGGGGTAAATATGGGGGTAAACATATTTATACTTTAAAAAAATCACTATATAAACTATGCCTTTAATTTAAAAAAAATTAGCCTCTCTCAGTGGCCATAATTTGGGTTTTGACAAATTATGGGTGGCCCTTAAATATGGCACTAGACGGTATGTTTAGAACTTTTGGTAAAGATCTATTGAAGATGTAAATATTCACGAATTGATTATCAATATTTTACTTATTTGTCTGACTGTCTTAATAAGCAATTTTAAAGTTAGTACACTACTCCGTGAAGAATACCGTAATCCGATTTTTTTTGAACTTTTGAATAATAATACCATAGAAAATTACAGAAATAAATAAAATAAAAGAAATACCACGATATCAAACACAAAATAAAATAGTTGCAGTACTGTACAGTACAACTGCTGTAACTGTATATTTATTGCAACATTAGTTAGAATTCAAATTCAAATGGAGAATGTACTTCTTGATCAAACTTATGTTGCTTCAATTAACATGTTGAAGCAAATACTTCTAAATTGGACAATCACCCACAAAATACCTTCTGATCATGGTTTCGACCATTATTGTAAAGTCTATGATCATTCAGTTGGTGCTATATTGGAGAATGAAAAAAAGTTATCGCCACACCAACAGTATCTTATATTGGTTGCATCGTTACTTCATGATGTGGATGATCACAAAATTGCATTATCAAGTTCAAACTTAGATACATTCTCAACTGCTAATTCATTTATATATTTGTTTCTGCAGCTAAAATCATGTCGGAAGTAGGAATGAATCTTAATGACCAAGAATCTGTCATTGAAATTGTTGATTTAGTTTCTTGCTCAAAAAATGGTAATGGAATAGTTGAACATCAACATTTATGGAAGTTAATTCCACGCGATTCCGATCGATTAGAAGCGCTTGGTCAAATTGGTGTTGATAGATGTTACGATTACACAAAAAGAAAAGGTTTTCCATTAGTTGCTAAAAATACTCCGCTCCCAACTTCACGAGAAGAGCTTGAAGAGGTTATGAAAAGGAGAACTCTTGAAGAGTATGTTACAAATAAAGGAAATTCGGAATCAATGATTGATCATTATTATGATAAATTGCTTCATCTAGACGTTCTTCGATCTGAAAATCCTTATTTAGTTAGGGAAGCTAAACCAAGAATGGATATTATGATAGAGTTTTTACTTAGCTTTAATAGAAAAATTAAACAAATGAGGGAGAATTTTGTTTCAAAGAATGGAAGTGAATTGAATTTATCACAAATCGATATTATTTACAATTTAGATGATTTCAATGGTTTGTAATTTGTTTATGTGAGTATTGCACAACGTATTCAATGGTATTTATGGGAAATATCAAAAACTCATCATTAAAAATTTAAATTGCCTCGTCAGTTAGCGAAGAGTATTGCAACATGGTTATATAAATGGAATTCTTCTATTATTAACCATCACGCTTATTGTCGTCAACGTGCGGTTGTTTTGAAAAACTTAATAAAGTGAAATAAAGGAACTCTAGTTCACAATTTCAATTTTACTGTTATTCTGTGTAATATTATTATTATTGAATAGAATAAAATTATATCGATTAAAATGGTTGTTGCAAATATAAAATTTAATTAAATAATTGATATTAAATAATTGATCATATTTTTTAAATCAAATAGTGAGCGTTTCCATCATTCATCATTGCCACAAATTCAAACAGGATGCATATCAATTGAACTTATTATAAGAACTTATTAAACATTGAGCTTCGAAGTATTGTCAAAACATCGCTCAGAACTAACGATCTAGCGATTATTTCACATGATTGCGATTGTTACCAAGAGTGAATGGAAAACCATGATCAGATATAGCCTTTATCACAGATAAATTTCTGTCTTCTTTTGAGAATGTAGTAAGGTAATGAAAAAAATATGTTTGCTGCCCTCACTCGGAGGATTGAGGCTAGATATGAAAGATGAAACTTTATAGTCAAGATTTTCTCTTACAGCTATGCTCTCCAATTCACATCCTTCAATCTACTATTTATTTTGATACTTTCATCAACTAAATTCGATCCAGTTTTTCGACCATACCAAATAAAGTTCGCAGTAGAAAAGATTTTCCTGTGCTTGGGCCCAATATAATAATATCTCTCTTTATTTATGAGCTTCATATTGTCATACACTTCATTCGAGTTTACGAATAAAAATTAAAACCGAGGAAGAAGGGAAGAAGGTATCAATATGAATGGCCAACTAAAAGTTCCATCTTAAATATAAGTATTTTAAAGTTCAGACGGGTAATTATAAGAATATTTGAGATATCCCGTCCGAAATATTCTATCTGAAATGCAAAATATATAAATTTTCAATGAATAATTAATATTTCTTCAATAGAAATTATGTGAAAAAGTTGATTATTCCCTGATCTTAATCTTATCAATGAGATAAGATGTTCAGTGTTCAGTGATCAGTGAGGTAACTTATCTCAACTGCATTTTTTTAAATTAACAATTACAAGAGAATTGCAAATGTAAAATATGGATTAAAGTTATGGTATAAATAAGTTGAGTAGCTAATAAATGCTGTATTTTTGTATTATTATTATTATTCTTTTCTCGTACCGGTACCGGGCATTAAAATGAATAAATGAATGAATGAATGACTAAAACATTCATTCATTCATTTAAATAACTTTTTTAATTGTTCATAATTCTTATTTTAGACAAACATACCGTAAGTTATTCGTATTACAAATAATAATTTTATCACAAATTAGACTTTTTACATTTGTTGCAATATTAGAAACATAAAATTTATTGTCAAACAATCAAAAAAAAAGTTTTTGTTTAGTTTAAATCATCATTTCAACCTAAAACAACGATCATGTCTGGATTGATGGAAGTTTCTGATACGAATAATGCATTAATAGTGAATGATAATTCGGCTCCAGTTTTAGCCACTCAAGTGAAGGTGATCCTATTTAATGTATACGTTGTATCAATGAAAGATAACTATTATGTTTTTCTTTAATAAATATGTTATTTATCCATCATCTAATGTATTTTATATAATCTAAAATCAAATGTATTTGAAAAAGATAAATAGATTACTTTTACTCAGATATTGTGCTTTTCCATTAGTATATTATTAAGCATAGAATAATAATAATTGTTGCTTGTTACTCAATATCATCATCAAATACTCAAACTTCCACAGTAATTTTAATTAATAAAATGGTAACAACAGGGTCCACTAACAAATAATGAAAAGGAGGACGATGATGAAGAGGATGGAGACGATGATGATGAAGATAATATTAAAGGAGAGAATAATAATGGACTACCAATCGAAGAAGGTGCCAAAAAGAAAAAGAAGAAAAAGAAGAAATCTAACAAAAAGAAAGGAAAGTCAATTGCTCCTTCATTTCCACCAGAATACCCGTTGAGTCGATGTCTTGGTGGAACAACAAATTATTATCTCGCTTTAGGTCAAACTCAACCACCCACAAGAATTGTTGCTGATTTATTTCAACAAGGATCATTCCCGATTGGTGAAATCCAAGGCCATGGGAAAACAAAATATCCTGACCCTGAATTAAGTTATTTTAGACAATCTGAGGAAGAAAAAAGGTTCTTAAATCAATAAATAAAAATATATTTTTTGGAAATTATTTTTTTGTGTTGTCTTTATTTTAGAGAAAAAGAACGAATTCTTAATGTTGATTTATATGATAAAGTTCGTCATGCAAGTGAAGTTCACCGACAAGTTAGATCATTTGCTCAAAGTTTTATTAAACCTGGAATAAAACTAACAGATATGTGTGAACAAATCGAAGAGTGTAATCGAAGATTAGTTCGTGAAAATGGTCTTCAGGTATCTTTTAGTAACCTTTTTTTGTTAGAATTCAATTAAAATATATTATTTATGATAATTATTTTCTTCGAATTATGAACTAGATACAAATAACTTTTATTATAATAATTAACAATAATAATTATTAGGCTGGAATAGGATTCCCAACAGGATGTTCATTAAATCATGTTGCTGCACATTACACTCCAAACACTGGTGATGAGACAGTTTTGCAGTATGGAGATGTGATGAAAATTGATTTTGGAACTCAAATTGATGGTAATTAATTAAGAATTATAATAATAACAATAATATTAATAATAATATTAATAATAATATTAATAATAATATTAATAATAATATTAATAATAATATTAATAATAATATAATAATTTACCAAATTTTACAAATAATAATAATAATAATAATAATAATAATAATAATAATAATAATAATAATAATAATAATAATAATAATAATAA
>VKHH01006958.1:2115-13902 GCA_015144975.1 Epipyxis sp. PR26KG | reverse complement strand
ATAATAATAATAATAATAATAATAATAATAATAATAATAATAATAATAATAATAGTAATAATAATAATAATAATAATTTGGTATTAGTATTTAGTGACGGAAATGGTGATAAAAATTAAAATGATGACATCAGAATAATTAATATTATCATGTTATTAAATTTTAATATTATATTAGATTGGATTATAATCCAGGTAAATAACTTAAAACACTATAATTATATTATATTTTGGAGAATTCATCCATTTGATTCTGAATTTTTTTAATAAATAAATAGGCTGTATTGTAGAATAAGGTTGGAAAATATGATAAACCTGAAACTTTGTATAAATAATCGTTTGGATTTTTATTCAAAGATTCAGTTTTATCATATTTATTAATATCATTATCCAATCAAGTCTAAATAATTCATGGATAAGAGCGGATGATGAAGGAATAATTATCATAGATATGAATGGATCATTCATATTTCCAATCTTATTATTTTATAATATTAAAGTATTTATATAATAGAGACTATCAAATGATCATCAGCAAATTAAATGGAAAGGATGGCAGTATTTGACCTAATTTAAATTATTCTTACTTGAGACAGATCCTCTATTATAGCTATGCCATGTTCTTTAGCCTCTTGTTTTTTGCTACTTGACACTAGCAATGGCTCAGCAAATTGAACATTTTCTCGAATATTATAATTCTTGAGAAGAAATTTAATCTGTTTAATTATTGATATAATATCTCCATTAGCGTTTATATCATCTTGAATGTAACCAAGTGACTCTCCGATTCGCTTCAAATTTGAAATAGCATCTTGGGGTTGTATAATAGTAGAGCTGTCACTAATATAAACTGAACCAGTGGTGAATGGAGCTGCCATTATTTGATTCGATGATCCACACAAACCAAATGATATAACTCCAACAGATGCAATAGATTTTGCGTATCTCATCCATTTAGTAGTCATGCTTTCATGGACATTGCCAATCATATTCAAATTAAATTTAATATTTGCTGCGGAATGAGCGATACTTCTTTTCGTTATAGAATTAAAAAATGAAAATCCATTGGCAAAATTAAATATGGCAAAACCAAATGCTAAAATGGATATGAGTTTCATCTAAATTTTGTTCACAAATCCACTAAAATTTGAACTCAAAAACTATGTATATCTAATAATCTTGCAATAATGCAATCTTGCTTTTATTGTATTTTCATTGAGTCAGCTTATAGCTTATAGCCTGACTGCTAAAATTTTGGGTGATTTTTTTTTGAAAAAAACATCCGTTTTTTTATATTATAATAAAAGATAGATTAATAAAGTTATGGTAGTTAATTAGATTGTATCAATTAAAGCGAATATTTTTAATTATTTTTAATGAAGTATCTCTTATCTTTGCCATCAATTAGTGCAGAAATACATAAATAGAAATTGCATATACAATATTTAGCCTTAATAAAGTATTTGGAAGTGTAAGGAATACGATATTTTGAAGTAATGAAGAAATTACTTCTTCCATTGGCTTTAACTGCAGTGTTTTCATTTGGATTTTTTTTAGGATTTTATTTTAGAAGCCAAAGTGATTCTGATTCAAAGCCAAAGCTTGAACAGAACTTAATAAAAAGTAAAATTTTAGATGGAATAGTTCAAACATCATCGCTGAAAAACATTTCACTTGATTTTCCTGTGCAACCAAATAAATTATCGAAAAATCTGAATAATGAAGACAAAGTAAATATCATCAATGATAATAATAATAATAATTTACGAATTGGAAATATCATTAAAAAACCTGCAGAACTTGTGATTCAAAATAATTCATCAGCTGTATCTCCACAAATATCAGATTTGACTGCTTCGTTGGCATTAATAAGATGTCAAAATCAAACTCGTTGTATTCAACCAAAACTTCAATTGAAAAAAATATATAATGTTTATTATTGTAAACATGTTGGGCATGGAGTTAGATTTTATTTTTTAGTGAAAGAAGGTTTATTACTTCATCCTAAAATTCGTCTAGTTACTAGTCAAGCAGATGCTGATGTAGTCATCTACTTGCCTGTAAGTGCTGATTGGGACAAATCAGAATGCTCAAATCCATTATATATTAATAAAACAATTGTATTAGATGAAGGTGATTATCCTGATATTTTCCAAGCTGATAATGCAAAATTTCCATTACTTTTTAAACGATCATTTGTTCGACGTTCAAATGGTGCATTTCAAGGATTTATGAATTATTTGAAAATGCCTGATATTCTTCCGATGACTTATACTATTGCTGATGCTTATGTAAGATCAAATTTTCTTATGTTACCAGATCGTGATCTTGAAATTCTATGTACATTGCGTGGTTCTAAATCGGATCCAGGTATGGCATTCTTTTGAAAATAATAATAATTAATTAAAATAATAATTATTTTATTAAAATAATAATTTAATTACTAATATAATAAATTAAAATTTATAGTTCGATTAAGAGTAAGACAATGGGTTCAAGAATATGCTGTTGCAAGAGGTGTTACAAAGTATTCTGCTGGTCAAGTTGATTCAGCAAGTCGCACTGTTATTAGTAAAAGTTATTTCGATCAAATGCATCGTTCACAAATAATTGTTACATCAAATCCTTCTCATTGGGAAGGAGATTTCAGATTATGTGAAGCACTTGCAAGTGGTGCATTAATATTTGTAGATCAAATGTATGTCCCACGACAACATCCTCTCCTACATGATCAACATTTAATAATGTATGATAATAATAATAAAACAGATTTATTTGAAAAATTAGATTTCTATCGTTCCCATCGTCAACAAGCACGTCGTGTTGCTATTTTAGGGTATATTCATTCTATGAGATATCATAGAGCAGCAAATTTAATTGATTATGTATTTCGAACATATCATACAAAACAAGAATCTGATTTGACAAAAAATAAAGATTATTTTCATACTGCTTATTTATTAGGTTATTATCATACAGGATTTGAAATGAGACAACAAGCTGTCACATTACAAAAACAAAAAGAAATTCTTAAAAATAAACCAATAATTATTACTCCAACCAATAATAATAATAATAATAATAATAATAATAATAATAATAATAATAATAATAATATAAAATTTGAAAAAAATAAAGTGTTGTCATCAATTGATAAGAATGTTAAATTTAAACAAGATAAATCATAGAATTCATCCATTAATTAATTGATATTAATAACTATTACTATTATTGTGTGATTATGTGTGAATTTTGTAAATTTTTGTTATTAATTTATTGTTAATTCATTCATTCATTTCAATCGCAATATTATTGACATAACATAATATAATATTAGATTTTATCTAAGGATAAGAATAGGATATATGTACTCATTTTTATGATAATTATTTATTTAGATTTATTCAAGTCGAATTCAAACTTTATAATACCGGATACGCTAGCATATGTGTGGTATCTTGAGAAGACAGACAACACTTTCACTCTATGATGTGACCTACCTACGATATTATAATAATGGGGTAAAAATCACTGGCAATTCTTATCATTATTACTAAACTAAATATAAGCTTTCCTAATATGAATAATATGTAATATGATTTAAAATTTTGAAAAAAATAAAAGAATAACCATAAGACAAATAGTTTTTATAATAATTAAAATTATAAATACGATTTTTCCTATGGTTGATAACATGACATAATAGCAGAACAAATGAAATAGTGAATATCATATCATAATAGAAAGACGATTGAATAGACACAAGAGATGGATGAATGAATGAATTTGGAGAATATCTTCATAATAAATACAAAATATCAGAAAAATCACAATTATCATCCATTCAACAAATAGGCTTATTTTTCTTGGATTCCAATATGAGAAATAATAAATCCTTTTCATGAGTTTTATCATCAATTTTCATCCATTCATCAACACAGCAACACTTTCGATTTGAAAAAATCTTAGGAAATGGAATTATAATTTTGGTAGAAATATTGATCCTCCACCACCTCCTCCAGTTGTTCCTATGGTATGTCCAGAAACTGCAAATGACAAATCATTATTTCGATTATCATATGATTGAGAATTATGATAAAAATTCGATAAAAATCCAACTTTACTTTCAATAATTGAATTAGTATCTAAACTAGAGACAACATTATTATTATTATAATTATTATTATTATTTTGTTTAAAAGTGTCGTTTTTCTTTGATTTGAATTTAGATTCAACTCTTAAATCATGTGCAACTTCTTTTAATAAAGGACTAGAATTGAAACTAATTGCATTTAATTGACTATTATTACTATTATAGCCTATTGATAAATCATCATTATTATTTGTACTTTCAGCAGAGTCATTAAATCTTCGATTACTCGCAGGTGTCGCTGTTCCTAATCTAAGCCGATCCCTTTTCGACCGTTTCGTTTTACTAGTACGAGGTGCAGTTGCTGAAATCGCATAAGAAGCTGATTTAATAGTATATTCACTATGCTCATCTAATGATATATTTTGAATATTTTCTTCATTTTTTCCTTTCATTAATCCATAAAGGGGGCTTTGATGAATTTCTGGTTTTAACCAAATAGAACCTTGAGGATAAGGAGGAAATGCTCCTTCGGTTTGTATCGCTATGGAAGCATATGTGATTCCAGTTCCTCTTTTTGCTCGTTCCATATCAGTGATTCGACTGGTTGTTGATGGCCTGGGAATAATGAATGAACGAATGAATATAACCATATTAATTCGATAAAAATGAATGAAAAAGTGGTTGATATTAATTATATCATAAAAATAATGACATAATTATTTATTTATTATAACTAAAAGAATGGTTTCAAATTTAAAATTTATTTCAGTTTTCAGTTTTTGGTTTAGTTACGGGGGGCTCTAAAAACTACATGACACTTTTCAATTTTATCACAAGTTAAAAAATAATATAATATTTACTAACCCTTCAAGAAAAGATGATTTTAGATCCCATGCTGCTTGATCACCTATCACAGAATCATTGATCGACAAAGATGACATATTGTAACGGGATTCATCCATAAGTTCACTGGTTGGATTCAATGAATTAGTTCGTGATTTATTTGATCTATTTTTCAATGACATGGCAGCATTTAATCTATTAGAAACAAAAAATAATGATCATTTTCAGAATTATGATATGTAAAAATAAAATGTTAATGCTTACATTTTTGGATATTTATGAACCACTTCTCTGACAAGCTCAATTAATAATCGCTCATGATCATTTTCACTTCTGACAGAAAGATTGTCATTAAACTAAAGTAATCAAAAATGATAAAAATATTAAAAAATTAAGTTGAAATCATTCGAAGAAATTAAATTTATTTCAAACTGACTATTGAGCATGGAAGACAGGTTGACAGTAATTTACCATTATTTATGCAAAATATTATATTATGTTATAATTAATTAAATGTGAAAAATTATTCATCATTATTACTATTATTCTCTGAATAAGTTATACATAATACCTCTTACAATAATTGTGATTGACAATAATTATTATTATATTATTGTTAATAATAATAATATTATTATTGGCTTACATGCTTTGACACGTCCAACCCGCTTATACTTGATACTGTACTAATATTATCATTTGAATGGCTGCCATTTGAATGGCTTCTCCGATTAAGCATTTGAAATGATTTTGTTATGAAATGCCACATATCATCAAACTTTGCATTTTCACGTGAAATTCTTCGATTTAAATTGTTGAGTTGAGATTCCAACTTGGCTATTATGGCATTCTATAATATGAAATGATAAATAATATATAATATAATGAAAATGATATTATTTCATAATTTAATTTTATGAAATGTTACTATTGCATTATTTTTGGCGTTAAAATATGATAATAATTTCAAATTTCATAATTTTCCATATAAAAAAATAAAATTCACATAAATAAATCATAATAATATTTACTTTTTCTTGGATAATTCTATAGTTTTCAGCTTGTGTTGCATTCGACATTGATTCTTGATTACTTATTTTTTCGTTTAATTGTTTAATTATTCGTTGATACATTGCCATTTTTATACTCATTTCATTCTGAAGTGAATTAGACAATTCAACTTCTAGTTTTAAATTACGATCTCGATCAATTACATTTTGATTGATTTCTAATAATCTTTCAGCATGTTTTGACTATGAAAAAAATATTTTTTTGTGAAAATAAAATAAAATAAATAACACGAGTGGACGTGTACCGGACAACAAGTTTGAAGATACTATTTATATTATCAAAATTGAAAAATAATTATGAATATAATATTATATCATATAATAACATAATGTATTTTAACTTTTAATTAAAATGAATTAAATGATAGACAATAAAAATTACCTGTTTATCAAGCTCTGTTTTCATAACATTATTTAATAATTGAGTTTTTCTAGTTTTTCGAGAGAGTTTTCCATCAATTGTTGATTCTAATTCTGAACGCATTTTTTCATATTTTAATTCATAACTTTTTCGTAATTTTTCTCTTTCCATTAAAAAGTTATTTTCTAATGACTCTGTTGTACGATGAAACTGAGTACGTTCAGCTTCTAATGTGGTTAAGAGTCGATCAAGGTCACGTTCTGATGATTCCTTAGATTCACTATATTTATTTAACATTTCTAAACGATTTTCCAAATCACCAATTTTAGTTTGAAGTTTCGCTTCAGCAATTTGTGCATTATTTTTGAGTTCTTCAATTCGATTTTCATATAACTTTTCAGCAACTTCACGATCTGCTTGCTCACTCAGTAACTGCTCTTCCAAGGTTGCAATTACTTCAAAGCTTTCATCACATTTCTTGTTTAAATAATAATATATGTCAGATTGGTCTTCTTTTTGTTGTGCAAGTTTCTCCTTCAGTTCTTTAATATTTAACAACAATCTTAATTTATTTTCTTCTAATGCTGCTACCATATCTTGCAAAACACTAGCGCTCAATGCTTCTCCAACTTCGTTAGGAGTTGGTGGAGGATTCTTATTTTTTGACATTATTCAAAATACTATACTGAATAAATGAAGTTGGATATTTTATTTTTCGATATCTTTTGTTTACTTTGAATCTTTGGAACCACTGTAGCAATTAATCGGCAAGTAATAATATTGTTTATACTAAGAGGATAGTAGTTAAGATACAATAGTTTATTTCTACTTCTACAGTCATTATTTGTGCACCAAAAGACCAAAAGACCAAACAAAAAATAATTTTTAGCAACAGCAGTTTCGTTTTAATTAATTAATTTATTTATTTAATAAGCTACTTATATTAACTTTATTATGCAGATAATTATTATTCAAAGCATGCTCCTTTTGTTCAAATTGAAAGAATGAATGAATGAACAAAACTTAAATATAGTAAGTTCATAATATGCAGTTATCACTGGTATATATTATTTTCATTACTTGAGCAATTGAAATAAGAAATTTAAAATCTACTAATAGCTATCTATAGCCACAATAACTTTCCGGAATTATGTTTTAAAGTAAGACGCAGCATGTTAAAACTGCAGGACACAATATAATACAGTCCATGTATCATTGTTCGTTCATTAAACTAATAATCCAGAAATTTTGAAGAAAACATTTTCATTAAGTCTTACTGTTCAAACTATCACAAAACTGTAGCTGGTAAACATGCTTATTTTGAAATGGAAATTCTTGCAAATTTAGTAATACATTATTTACCGGGAAATCACAATAATACCAAGTAAATATATATCATTATAAACAGAAAAGTCAACAATTTTCAATGCTATAGTATTTAGAGTCTTTTAAGTGATTCAACTGGGTTAGAGTATGGGGCATCAGGTGTTCCCATAGCATTTCCACGGATAAGAGAACCGATGGTTTCGAATAAAAGTTTGATATCTTCGAAAGGATTGTTTCCTTGTACTTTCTTGTATAAGTAACTATTAAATGTCACTCTTTGGACATAATCTGATTTGCAAAGTTCAACGAATGCTTCTCTGGCAGCGTTTGAGGTATAGAATACTTTTTGAAGAATATCAAGAACAGTGTAAGTTGGGCCGTATAATTTATCGTATGGTTTGATGTATTCTTCAATCATTTGTTGTTGAGTTGGAAGTCTACCGGTCTTAGTTACAACCTTTGATACAGCTTCTCCAGCCATTCTTCCACTCTTAGCTGCGAAATAAATTCCTTCACCTGAGCATTTGGTAACATAACCAGCAGCATCTCCAACAAGAGCAGCTTTGTTCACAACTCTACGAGGACGCATGTGTTCAGGGATAGGATGGGCTTCAACTTTAATAATTTTACCACCTTCGATCTTATCACCGCAGCGATCGCGCATTGCTTTTTGGTATTGTTTAATAGCAGGTCTATTAACCACAGTTCCGGTTCCAACACCAACGTGGTCATATTTAGGAAAGACCCAACCATAAAAGTCAGGTGAGACATCATCACCAACATACATTTCGGCTAATTCTTCATAAAATTTCATCTTTTCATCCGACACTTTAATTCTTTCTTGAAATGCAATTGCATAATTATATTCCCCAGCATCCATAGCTTTGGCAACACGTGAGTTAGCACCATCTGCACCAATGATATAATCAAATTCTTGGATCTCTTGGCTGTTATCAACAAAATTGGCAAAATTAATTTTGTACTTATCATCACTTCCTTTTGGAACTACAATATCAGTGACTAATGCATTAATGGTCTTAGCACCGAAAGAAATAGCACGATCTCTAAGATAAGTATCAAGAACTTCTCTACGACACATTCCGATATATTCATGTGGTAAAAGAGTTTGACCGATGTCAACTTCTCGGTTGGTTGGAGAAATTAACTTCATTTTCCGTACCTGTAATTACAGTACGAAATTATAAGTTGCATTAAAGTATTAAAATTTAAAAACATTCATACTTTTCGGTCAATTATATCTAAGGGTAAAGAAAATTCTTCAACCATGCACACAGGAATTGCTCCTCCGCAAGGTTTAACATTGTCCATTTTTCTTTCAAACAAAGTACATTCTATGTTTGGATTTTGAGCTAAAATTTCAGCAGCACAAGCACCACTTGGACCACCTCCAACTACAGCAACTCTGTATTTAGTTTGGCCCAACGCTACAAAAATTAATACGTAGAAAATAGACAGATCAGACAAACAAATAATGAAACTTATTATAGTAAATAGCAAAACCAAAACCAAGCGAGACCTAATTAACTAACCTAATGACGATGCGACTGTGAATGAAGCAAGTGCAATAAAGGCTCTCATTTTTGTTTACCAATTTGTTAGGTTGCAGTTATGATTATCAACCAAAAATTACAAGATTTTCTTGTGGTGAACGCATGAATCACATTCACTTCAACTTCATCCGTATCGGAAGATCCGGAAAGCCCCTTACTGACACAGATCAAAAATATTTTTATTTGATTACATTAATAATCAATCCATAAATATAATTGATAACCATATTTAATTGCAGTTTTGTATTTCAGGTTTGACCCGGGTTAAATTACCTGCTGGTACACCCTACTTTTTTTCGTCCCGGCGGGAATTTTCAATAATACTTTATACAAAAATAAACATACATATACATATAAATCTTAATAAAAGCACCAATTTCACCGTAAGTTACAGCATTTACAGTTCCAGTATTTCAGTGATAGCGATATTGGAAGAGGTGGGTTAACTATTAACTATATGATATTGAATTAGTTAGTTACCTTTAGCCCTTTAGTATTTAGTAGCTTCAACCTTCAACCAAAGAGTCATTCGCTGCATTCTCCTTGGAGGAAGAGGATGCAGCGAATGACTCTTTGGTTGAAGCCACTAATAATCTTTAATTAAATACAACACACAACTTTCTGTTATTAATTATTAGTTTTTACTTGCTGATTTGTCATAATCGATATTTCGAACTATGATCCAGTTCTAATTATTCAACATGGTATATTTTATAGTGTTTTTGCACATCCGTTGCGGATAACTTGGTTTCCGTTTGGTCTTCAACTAAAATTTTAAAAATGAAATTGTTACGCAACAAAACTGTGAAATTATTTGCACCACTGTTAATCGTAATTCCGTATGCAGCATTTGTGATTAACGATCGTTTTAATTCCCATTATGTTAGAAAGAAGGAGCTTGATGCGAAAAAAATGGCTTTGAGGCAAATTCAAAGCGATGATGGAATTTCAACTTCATCTGAAAAAGAATAGTTTCAACAAAATGATTAAGAGAATCATAAGTCAAGCTGGAAATCTGCAAGTGTTGAGCAAACTGCTAATGAGTAATGAGTTGAGTTGCAACTAACAATAGATATTATGAATAATGTTTGATGAAATATGAAATATGAACTTTTTCAGATTTTCGCTGGCTTGTTGGCATTGACAAAAAAATACTTAATAAAATACTCTTGTAATGTTAATAATAGAAAACTTTATCATGAAAATGATATTTATGAATTAAATATATCAATCCAATGTATTGATTCTTTAAGCCACTTAGTGCGCTTTCCAAGCCAAATAAATATACTTATATATATCAAAATAATAATATATTATATATAACTCATCATCTATATAAAAAGTAACTCATAAGTAAATAACTATTCACTGTTACCAATAGAAAATAAATATATTCCAACAATTCTATTATGTTAACAATCAATTAAAGCTATGCGTATATACTATAGCAATATATATTACCGTAACTTCTGTTAGCTAATCATTCCATTAATTATTTCCACCATTAGTTGATGTATTAATATTATTATTGCTTATTATTACTTATTGTTAAAGTTTCTTCATTAAGTATTGTTAAATTAATCTATTGTATACAAATAAAGTAACCAATATTTAAATTTAATGGAAAGCATATTCATTGCGTTCTGAGTGTATAACAGTCCATGCATATGATATTTTATATATGATATAAACACATTAAGGGAATAGAAAATCGATTTATCACGAAACTAAAATGTTCAATTAGTTCGGTCAACTTATTGAACGGGCTGGTGGTGAAATAAATTCTGCGACTGAACCGTTTTTAAGGTATTGTGATGTATCAATATACAAAAGAATTGATTAAAAACACTTTCTTGACACACAAATTGTAACTTCCATTTTGGTGAATATTTTTTTCTCTATAAGGAATATGAAAAATAAAAGTTTTGAATTGTATGTTTCAGAATATAAGATAAGACTGACATTGATAATGTCAATCATTAGATTTACCTTCAATTACCATGTCTATAACTTTGATTAATTCATGGTTTGTCAGTTTTTAGCGCTAACTCGTTATTTAATATCTACGGTAAGACCGATCGACCGTTCGACTTTTTTTTTTATTAAAGATACATCATTGAAAATCATAAATCATCAAGTAAAGCAGACACACCTAAATATAGAAGAGATATATATATCCGGATTGGCGATTTACAAAATTTTTCACATTTTCACAGTAAACTTCACTCTTATTATTAACTTCATCATTCCGTCATAGATTTTTGGTCAATTCAAATATGTTAACTTCTCATTATATTTCGTTGTTTTTTATTTTAATTAATTTCCGATTAAATTATTCAACTTATCAACCATATCAACCGAGAAAAGCAACTGATCGTCCAACAATTCCACCAAATTACCCAACATCTACATCATCAAAGCCACTAATTCAGCGTCCTACAAATCCTACAAATTATCCAACAACTAAGCCTACAAAGCCACCAACTGAACGTCCAACAGCTCCAACAAATTATCCAACAACTAA
>VKHH01006957.1:0-13931 GCA_015144975.1 Epipyxis sp. PR26KG | reverse complement strand
TTTCGGAAAATATGCAACGGTGGTTGCACACTACGCTTAGAAATTACCGTTTCCATTGCATATTTTCCGGAAATTTATTATTTGATATTGGTCATGTCAACCTTGCACGACCGAGGACCCAGACATTTTTAGTTGTCCACTTTTTTTGAGAGGGAGAGTGAAAACCCCAAAAAATCCCATCAATACCAAAAGTAATTTTCCTGTAAAGAGAGCTTTACCTTAAAAGTAAATAGGTAGATGAACCACTTAATATCATAATTTTTTGTACTAAAATAATAAACTATTGAAATAAATATCAGTTGAGTATACTTGTAGTTTCTTAAATATTGTGAAAATATCATTAAAAAAGATGACACATTTCCTAACTTTTGAGTAATAAAAACTAAATCTTTGCTATTACGAAGTCTCACAATGATGAAATAAAAATATAATAGTTTGAGCAATCTTTTTCTCTATTTCAAATAATTACAAAATTTATCCACTCAAATCAACCCTTAACTTATTAGGAAAATTAAATTAAAAAAAATTAAACATATTTTAATTATGAAATTATAATTATAAAGAAACCGAACTAACATAACAACTTAAATATTGGTAACGACCATTTAAATAGTTTCGGAATCAAACAATAATTATAAGGAATCAATGAAATATCAGCAGGGGGAAGAGGATATTTGATATAAGTGTTCATAATAAGCATTGCAAGTTCTAACTTACTCATGTTTACAAGTTTATCTCTTGAGGATACATTTTTTAATACTAAATCATCAATAAATTTATTTAAAATATTGTCTAATTTCATCTTATCTTGTGGAGAATTCGATTTAAATCTTTCCATTTCACTTTTGTCTTTGAAACATCTTGCTCGATAAACGATAGATAATCTTAATTCATCATTTGAATACTCTTGAATTACATCATCATCACATAATACTTGCCATTTATCAAAATGACTGACATAATTGAGGGAACAAAGCTTATCCTTGCTCATAAGTGGTGCTTTCGTATCTGGTCTGTATAAAGTTGCTGCATGTAACACTTTACTTCCATCAACCAATATTCCAGACCTTGGAGTTGGTTCAACCACATGGAACAACTTACTATTTTCATAGTAAACAAATTGACCGCCAATATTCTGATTAGGAATCTGGGCATCATTGCTAAGTTTAGTCCATTCATGTAAATAACCTACAACTTGTATTTGATTAATGAATTGCTCTTGAAATAATCCGGATGATTCCATACTTACTAGTAACCATTGTGGAAATATAAATCTTGTTGCACCCCAAAATATGGGACAGTCGAGATGAAATGCTACCGTTTGTCCAGGAACTTGTACGATGAAATTGTATTGAAATGGGTCGATATAAGAAGCGTTTGTTGGGCATACTTTTTTTGCTGCTTCTTGAAAACGATTATCATTAAAAAGATCCTTGACTGGCTCAGGAAAGTTCTCCACATTGTCCACAAAAGTATATCGTCCAAATGAACTCACTCTACTAACCGAATCTTCATAAAATTCCTTTTTACCATCGAATCCGCCAGTAGTTATGTAATGTTTACCAACATCAATACGTTCTGGTAATATGCACAAGGTTTTATTATTATTTGGCATTAAAAAATCGTGTGTGCAACTTCCATCTGAATTAATTGGTTGAGCTTCACCAATATGATCATTTTCAACCGTTGTCGGTGAACCAACATTTGTTGGAAATTTTCGTAATGATTTCAATTCAGTTCTTAACAGTTGCGCTATTTCTTCTGATATTAGATTTTGCTCGATAATTGCTGTATGACCTTCTAAATGCTTTGGAATAACAACCCTTTTAGTATAAAATTTTAAAATCACAATTGAAATTAACAGTAGAAATAAAGGAATAAGACCAACAGCTGCTGTCGTTGACAGCATCTTAGTATCTTGTATCTGAAAATATTAATTCTTATCTTATTTGTACTGCAAATACACAGTATGTACTGTATAAATGTACACTGCTATGCTGCTGTACTGTATGCTAGATCTTCATTGTATGTACTTATTACAAATTATAATTCAAAATGAAGTTTAACTTTACGCAATGAATGAATGAATGAACGAACGACTTAATGAAAGAATGAATATATATATATGCCTTATGTTACCATTCATATATTAATCGGTAAGTTAGATGTAAAATAAAATATTGCTTACCGTAATTAAAATATTACGATTAAAGTAGAAAGAATAATTTAGCATGTGCAGAAAAGGCCTTGATTTACAAAATTTATTCAGATTTAGAAAAGTGTGTATTATATAGCTTAGACGGACCGAAATGTATCATATATTTGGTATATTATGTAGTAATATAATAAATTTTAGTATCTTAAAGATTTCATCAACAATTTATTGAATGGTAACCACATCACACACAACCGTCCATAATAATGGTTCAGGTTATATTTAATATTTTTTGGCAATTAGTCTAACATTTTGTAACATTTATTTCAGACTATAGCAATTATACTATACGAAATTTAAAAACATAACTTAATTAACAAAAAAAGAAATACCAATAGTATAAAAATATAAATTAGCATTATTGCAAAAACTTGAGCAATAAAAATATAATTACAGATAACAAATATATAAAATAATGAACACCAAATCATCCTTGGCGATTTATGAACAATTCCAGTATGATATGCTAGCATCAACAATATATTTATGAAACATTATTTGTTCAGATATTATCTTACCATTTTAAATTGTTTTCATGATTGATGTTAAGAAGTTATACCATTCTGTAGTCGTTGATTGTAATATTTCATTACCAAATAAATGATGTTTATGTTGACATATCATATCCCTGATATTATTCAGAGAATATAAAGAAGAAGTAGTAGTGCTGATCATTGTACTATCTATATTATTATCGTTATTAATATTAGTTATCATATTAATTTTATTAATATAATCATATTTTGTATCAGCAATCATTAATGAAGTCAAAAGTGTTGAATTCAATTGCCTTATTTGTGCTTTCGCAAAGTGGATAATATTAGTGGATTGTTTATTATTTAAAGTTATAATTGGTATACATAATGCTAATGATTCAGAAGATGTTATACCAGCACCAATAGGGAACGTATTTAAAAATAGTGTTGTAAGAGATGATAATACTAAGTACTCTTGATGTGATAAACGAGATGAAAGGAAAATAAAATGTTTATTAATCAGCGACATACTAATATTATTATGATTATTAATATCATCATAATTATAATTGTTATTATTATTACTATGATTATAATTGTCATTCATACAATCTTTGGTCGATTTGTTTGATGATATGTTTATATCACAGGAGTTGTTATTATTAATACCATTATAACGCAGAAGTCTTGGTATAACATCTCTTCCTGTTTGTAGCATTAATATTCTTGTTGACGAATATTGTAATAATGAAAGTAAAATAAAATCAAAATTCGGATGAAATTTTCGTATTGATTGCATAGCATGAAATAAATGTATTTGTTTCATATAAACATAAGTTTGAGTGCAACTCTGCTTGTTAAGGTTTATATGATCATATTTTATTTGGTTCAAAAAGCTTATACAACCAATTAATTCTGCGGTTAATATATCTTTATTATATATATTCCATTTCTTTATTTGATTATTTAATATGTCACATGTAAGATGACTTGAAAATGACCAATTCTGAGATGTTAGGAAATGTATTGTTTGTGGCATATAATAATTATCTTGATAATGATCATTTATATTATTTTCTATTATAAAATCATGATTCTTCTTTTGAGATTCCTGTGGCAATATTAATATTTCTTGAATAAAAAGTGTATATTTATCAATAACTTTAATATCGAAGTAGGGTTTCTGAAAATCATTGTCAGATGAATGTATGTGATCTTTAACACCTTTAAAATCATTGGTTATAATATTATCATTTTTCAAGTCATTTATTAGCAAAGGATTGAATAATGGGAACCTGTACGATGCCATCATATTAAGATCAAGATGATTTGAATTAATAGATTCATCATTATACTGATGATTGATAGTAGCATTGTATTTATTATTGTTATTACTACTATTATCGTTATTATTATCTTTATTTTTATTATTATTGTCATAATCATTATTGGGCATGATTTGGTTAAACATATGTAAAGGATCAGGTAGATAATATCCAAGAGTATCAAATAATATTATTTGTTCTGTATATGAAAAACCATCCTCTCCTATCCCCAAACAGCTCGGTAATATTCCATCGATTTCAAACTCATCATTAGTATCGTTTTTTATACAATACGATTGAATTGTTATAGGAGTGGTATTATAATTTGTTTTCTGATATGTGACATTATAAAGACATGGTGAATATTTTTCAATTGATTTATTTAATAAATAATAGTCTTCATTAATAATTTGATTGAACGAATCACGTTTGATATTTTGATTATTTGATAATATTTTCATACAATTGTATGATAAATTATAATTATTTGGTTTTAAAGTAAGTGAATTAATTGATGGTACCATCGAATGGCTTAGAATTGAATAATCAATTGAATGGAGACCAGATGTTATAGGATGACCAATGCCATATTGAATTTGTATTGGCGCTAACCTTCAAAGTAAAATAATAGTATATACTGGTAAATACATGAGTAATGATGATTAGCAAAGAAAACAATTAAGATACTTAGTTCATGAAGTATTATATGGAAGAACTTTTATACAAATATTATCATATAATATTATTCGTATGATCAAAAAGAACCATAATAACAAGATTTAAAATTCAATTCAATTTTATTTACAATAATAATTATTTAATATCACTTAAGTTTTTAATTTACCTGGAATGAGCAATCAAATATGTCATTTTATCAGTAGGCAGAGCCAAATATAATAAAATATCAACTTGAGCATTTTCAATTAATTTCACATTTTCTTCCAAACTATTTTCAAATAAAACAATTGTTTCAGCTGCTTTATTTCTCATTTCGAAAGAAAACATTGTATTTAAATCAGCTCTGTCGAAGAATATCAATTCGATTTGAGTTAATTCAATATTTTGTTGATTATTATTATTATTATTATCTTGTAAATGATAATCAGCAAGGAGACTCAGTATATGATGCATACATAGGCCAGGACTGGTATTCAGAAAATGCTCTTTAAATATAGAATATTTATTGTGACAAATTTATCCTTAGTAATAAATCTATTATTATTGGCATAATGAATGCCAAATCATACATTTTACTAAAGATGATATTATTTAATGAATGACATAAATCTGCAACAACATTCATAATAATATTACTTACCAGGTATAATAAAATATAATGGATATTTTCAACCAAAAATAATTATTAGAACAGTTTTTATATTACCTGATATTATTCCTAACCTTATGGAGTATTTCTTGTCACTAGTACGAGGAATAAGTGAAGTTGATAACACTGATAACATTGGATAATGTTTTAATATAACCAGCCCATATAACTCATATATAACTAGTGGTGATATTCCTAGGTATTGGGGATTCATTTGTAGATCTCTCAAATCAAATAACGGAGATATTCCATTGTTATAAATATCATATGAATTAAATAATAATTCTGCAAATGATAATACGATTCGAATATATGATGTTAATACTTGCATCTTATCAAATAATAAAACTGGACAAGACATTGCTAATTGTATAACACTTCCATAGTCTTCATTTATTTCGACTTGACTTAATAATGATCTCATTACATTCAATTGACCATGCCATTCTAAAATATGAGCATAATTTTTAATGGAATAGAAATTCCAAGGATTAAGTGCGAGAGAAATGTGATAATAAAATTCTTTAATTTCGTTTCTCTTTCCCACAAGAGATTTGCCAGAACAATGGTTGTAATTATGTGAAAGATCGTAATATACAAATTGTTTTGATGATAATATCATTCTTGCTTCAAATAATGTGTAATTATAGGATGTCTGTAACAAATCAAAGATTTGAATCTTCATTATATCTAAATCATCATTAGTTAGTTTATTAGTATCAGTATTGATTAAACATTCCCATATCCATTGTAAATAATTACTATGAGTTACAGGATCTTCTAAAGTCTGATAACCAACATCCAGAAAATAATATGATCCAAATTGAAAAACTTGTTGATTAATATCAAAATACATGGGACAATATATACTACTATTAATATTACTGCAATCATTTTCGTGTATAATTGGAGTTCGCCCATAAGTTGTTACACTATCATACCATCGAGAAATCATTAAAACAAAAATGATTGTTAAGCAAAACACCATTTAAAAAAAATATGTTGATATGTTGATATGTTGATATAAACCTGGTGAAGATGATCAATATCTTTACACTTTACATCAAACGTGCAGACGTACAGACGTACTGTACATATTAAGAAAATCACAAACAAATCAACAATCATAATAAATAAATGAATCAAAAGCACAGAAATAACTGTTACCGGTATACTACCCTCCTGTGACCCTGTGGGATAGAAAAATGGCTGTATTCTTTCTGGCCATTATAGCCCTTGAGCCATTATTGAAAATATCTATCCACCATCACCGGTATTTGAAAATGTCTATCCTTGCCATGAACCATTAATTATTTGAAAATATCTATCCTTGCCATGAAATGGCTGAAAATGGCATAATGGCTACAGAGTCCACAGGTAATATAACTTCCGCTTTTAGGTAATAAAGCTTTCTTTAAAGGAAAATTACAAAACAATTCCAGTCTTTATTTAAACAAAACAATTCTTTTGTGTGATCACCTCTGCTGCCGATTTGATAGGGGACCTACTAAAATAATCTGCAGCGATCTTTTTACGGGAGAAAAATCGTAACTTATTATATACTGTATGCAAATGTAATTTATAAGTAATGTATATATACTATAAGTTAATAACTTTTTTCTCGCAGTTTTCAATAACATTGACTTGCATTAGGCACTTTTCGTGGCAATAGCCAAGAGATTTATCATAGATTTATTTTATCAAATCTTATTATCATAATTATATGAAAGAATGAATATTTTATTATTAATCGTATCTCTCTGGAATTCCATAATCTTCTTGAAGATGTGATATATAGCTAACAGAAACTTCATTGTTATTATAGTGAAAATTGGATAGGTTAAAAGGTCAGTGAGACAATGTATGATTATACTGTATTTATTTAAAGAACTTCAACACAATTTATATTATACTGGTGTTGTTGAGCAATAATCGATTTACTAATAAATTATATTCAATCTTATGATAAAAAATAAGAAGTATAAAAAATTAAACATCACATTTACTTAATTCATTGGATATTGAGTTACGAATTAATTATATTTAAGTTTTCATTTGAGTAAATCTAAATGAAGACAATTTTTTGAAACTTTAACTAGCTAAGAACATAACTACTCGCTTGATGAGTGTTATAAGAATAAGCAATAATGTGGTTCCAACTGCAACCTCAGGCGAAACAAAGAATAGACCAGTTAAACCGAACAGTGACAGAATAAGAAATACTAGTTGGTATTCATTTAAAACGTGAGATATGTCGCCCAACATACTGTTTGTTGCTTTGTTAATTTCATCATTAGATTCATATTTTGTTTGTATTAAGGCAATAGGTGAAGGAACATTATTGTTATTTGGTAACACCGGAGGAGAAGTATCAACTTTGGATTCCACCAACACGTCAACATTGCTTTCGGATTTTGTTGGCTTTCTTCGACTCGATTTCTGTACATTTTCTGTATTCCTAATTGGAAAATTTTCAAAATAAAAGTCAACTAGATTTAACGAAGCAAATACGAATATTTAAATTACGTTAAACTTACGTTGAAATATTTTTTATAATCTTTTGTTCTTCGGACCATTCATTTGCTCGATTTCTTTGCTCATTTGTACTAACTGATAATTGAATTGAAGGTGATTCATCTAATTTTTTCGGTCTGCCTCGTTTGTAACTTGACATGTTGGTGGACTGATTTTCCACTTCCACAGATGGTGTTGCTGTTGTTGCGATTGTGGTTAAGATTTCAGAATTAGATTTAATATCGTTTGAATGATCAATTTCCAATGCAGTTTTTCGCACTCGTTTAGTGCTTTTACTGGGAGTTGGAGCAACCTCAGTTTCACTTTGATTATTGTGATTTGCAGTTTCCACCGATTGAACTTCAATTTTCTTGCTTAATTCTCTCTCATACCATTCTCGAGCTCTTTTCTTTTGTTCAGATGCAGATAATTGAGGGATTGGTTCATCCACGTTAGATCCAAGTCGCTGATTCTTTTTGGGATCAGTCCCTTGTAACGACTTTCGTTTGCTCATACTTGATATTTGATTTCGGATTGGCTAAATATGATCTAATTAAGCTGAATTTAGAGGTACATATGATGAATCAAGTATTGTAACTTCTTTTGATATTATCCGTCATCAAAAAGTTATAATTTTGTGTTGATGATTGATAAATTAATGAAACTTTTCAACCGTCAGATGCAAAGTTTTATTAATATCATAATCAATCAGAATTAATTTTATTTGTCGAAAAATCATAATTATAAGCTAGTTATAAGTTGAAGTAACTTAAACTTTTTTTTTTTCATTCATTCATTTTTCATTTTTTTCAAATGAGATGCATAAAGTTACCATCATAACATAACTTAAATCCTTACCATTTGTAATTGACATAACGTTCTTGTAATTGCTATTAAATAAATTCAATAATACATACAGTAATAAAATGCAAAGTAGGGTAGCATAGCATATTGTGGACAAGTGCAAATAACAAAATACAGATTAAATTGCTGAAATCATGAGCCGAATAAACTACAATAATCGTGACGATATAAAAGATCTCATATCTGAACTGGCGTTGATTATAAGCCCATGCTTATCCGATTATGGTGCGGTATTATCTTCGTCTGAGGAAGAAAAGCTGTCGAAGCTCACAATACGGTGCTTAGGACTTCTACGACCTAACAATGCTACAATTCAAGAATATTCACCGATAGTGAAGCAAAAGCTTCGGCAATCTATATTGAATCATCCAGACAGCGGTACGGATGGACCAGTTATAGTAACAAAATTTGATAAAGATTGCGAAATTATTAATAAATCAAGGCCGGTTGTGCTTAGTCCGTTTTTGTTGTTTATCAAACCACTAAGTTTCCCTTATACACCTTTAAAATTAAATTCGATTCGATTGCAATCTCACAAATTAAACTCTGGAATAATTGATCTACCATTCAATAAAGAAAACATTGGAACTGCTGCTGCTAAACTTGCGTCAGAATCATCAAAAGGGATATTTAATTCTTTTCCGATTAAAGCAGATACTAAATCAAACTCTCAAAATAATAATGAGAATACAAAACCAAATAACCCCACAGATCAAAATCCATTAACTGATTCACTTAAATCTAAGTTTATATCCATATCTTCACAATCAAATATGATATGGATAGAAAGAGATGTTGAGTTGCTGATTATGAATGATCTTTTGTTTATATTGCAGGTATGAGAATTAATTTGAAATAATTACAATTATTCTGTCTGAACTTCATAAAATTTTGATTTAATGCAGGGAATAGGTGGAAAACATATAAAATTTGATGTTAGAGCTGATATTTATATAATTGATCCCTCACTCAAAATGAGTATATCTGCAAGAGATACTATATTATGTATTTGTGAGTTGGGATGGTTGTATCAAAAAGTGAGCCAGTATCTTAAAGGAATATTTGCGGTAGTAACATCTTCTAAAGGTTTAATTGTACAAGCATTTGGATTTGCATTACAGGTATTAATGATAGTAACCTGTAGATGATATTAGTAATTTTTATGTTGATGTAGGAAGAAATACATGATTATTATCGACTGCTTGCTGTGTTGGAGCAAGAGTTGAAAAGGAGCAGTGATATCAATATTGTATCTGAAACCGAAACATTAGTCAGCGATGATTTGCCAAGCTCAGGTTTATCTTTATTGAGGTTAAGAGCATGGATGAGCGAGCCAATCGAAAGGTATTTGCATATAATTGATAATATTATATAATACAGAATTGATTGAATTTCAATTAAATTTATCCAGGATGATGTTGATGGCAAGATTAGTTGAAAGTGCAGGTCCTCTAACTGGAGGTGCTCTTGCATCAAAACTGCATAATCACACGAAACATGGTGATCATGCCACATTAGCAGTCATTAAACGCATAATGAATTCTGTTTGTGCTCCGTTTTATACATTGCTTGTAAGGTAAGAAACAGTTTTTTAATTAAAAAAATAAATAAACCTAATTTTTGTTTGATTCTTTTCATTATAGATGGGTACTACAAGGTGAACTGAATGATCCTTACAATGAATTCTTTGTTGGAATTAACAGTCAAATTACAACAAAAAGTTTATGGCAAGATACTTATTTTTTAAGACCACAAATGCTTCCAACTTTTCTTACATTTGCATTAGCACAGAAAATATTCGTTATAGGGAAAAGTATTAATTTTATTAAAGTCTGTTTGCAAAGACTTCCAAAATTTGATGCAAATGAAAAAAATAATTTAATTACTAAAAGAGGCAGAAAAAGTTTACGTCATATAAATAAATCAAAGAAGTTGTCAATGCATGGTATTGTGGTTGAAAAGGATTCACACGATGATAATACAATCACAACTGTTATTTCAAATCCAAATGATTCTTTTGATGATGCATCTTTAGTTGACACAATCATAATACCTAAAAAAGATGATGAGAATTATGAACTCACAACTTTATCTAATTTAACATCAAAGAATATTGAGGATGCTTTGTATAGCCTTCATTATGGAGGTGAAGCCCAACTCGCTGAATTGATTATACAAATATCTACCAGGATTGATTCAAAGCTGTTACACTTGATTGAGAATAGATTCTATATGCAGACTCATTTTTTAGCGCTGAAAAAGTTTATGTTGCTTGGGCAAGGTGATTTTGTGACTTGTTTAATGGATAGTGTTGGACCCGAATTAAAGAAACGTGCAAATCAATTGTATCGACATAATCTTATCGGAATATTGGAAGGTGCGTTGAGATCTTCCAATGCACAGTTTGAGCCCACATATGTGTTAGATCGAGTTGGAGTAAGATTACTTGAAGCATCTCCTGGTGATTCTGGTTGGGAAGTGTTTTCTTTAGATTATAGTATTGATGTACCATTGAATGCTATAGTCCACAATGAAGCGATTGCAAAGTATAGGATTGCTTTTCATATGCTGTGGAGATTAAAACGTGTTGAATGGTCGCTAGCAACTGCATGGAAACAATTGACTGCATTCGCTCACATTCGAAGCGAGGATGCATTGATTAGTTTACGGCCAGTGTTTCATCGATGTACTCTATGCAGAGCTCGAATGGTTCATGTAGTCAACAATTTATGTGCTTATCTTATGTTTGAGGTAATGGAATCTGCTTGGCAGACTTTACAAGAACGTAGTGGTCGTGCAACTTCATTAGATGATATAATTCAAGCTCACGATGCTTATCTTTCAGAGATTTTAGATAGAGCTCTACTCTCACCTCAATTCGAACAGTTGAATTTACAAATACAACAGTTATTGCAAACAATCCTCAAGTTTTGCAGTTTAGAAGAAACGTTAATAGCTGGTAATTATTCTGATTCTTTCAAATTTTATTTGATAATGATAGTTTTTTATGATCTCTATTCTTTTATGTAGATGCTTTGGCATCAATTGCTCGACGAAGAGTCGCTCGAAGTATCAGAGAAGAAAATACGAAACGTGGACAATGGGGTTCAGTGGATAGTCCAAATGTAGGTAACTCACGTGATGAAGACCTGAATACTGATTACGATGGAATTCCAGGTAATGTTAAGAGAGAAAAAAGTTTAGTGTTAGTCAAAAAAATTAAATCCTCATAAATTTTATTTTAGCTTACGTAGTGACAAGAATCGATGAAGCAATGACAGAATATACCAATCAATTTGATCTTCTCATGAGTTTATTGAAGGAACAGGTGAGTCAATGAAACAATTAATCAAGACAAATATAAAAAATATTATTATTATTGCTATTATTATTATTCTAGGGAGAAAGTGCTGGAGAAATTTTGAGATTTTTAACATTCAGATTGGATTTCAATGATTATCATTCTACTCATAAGAATATTATTAATAATAATACCATAATTAAGTTTGATTCTACTTCTGGTGATAGACTATCATCATTCAGACTCTCAACAGGTTCAACCAGGTCAAAAGCTCCTGCTCCTACAGGGTCGCAATATGATATGAACGGAAATCGAGTTGTAATATGATAAAAATAATACTACTTTATTATGCTACTGGAATATAATGATTGTATTCTCCATTCATTATTACCTAAATTAGGATTGTCAGTTATATTTTGATTTATTTTGGATGTTTGGAATATGCATTGTGAAGAAGTTTATGTTATTTAATAAGCGTGGTTTGAGAAACCTTATTGAAGTTAATATTATTCTCTTTTTTTCTAATAATGATGAATTGAAAGTACTTATGGAATAGTATCTTAAATATGAAAAATAACACAATCATGGGAAATAACTATGAACTTATTATGATATTGCATAATTACAATTACAAGAGTATTAACAAGCTTGTTTTTAAGAACAAAAATATTTTTCGTAGTCTTTATACCATTAATCAAACGGGTCGACTCAATTTTTGTTAATGTTGGTGCCATATTTAATTGAAGTATGATGAGTAAGTTGAATCGAGGAAATTTGCTTTACCTTGCAAGTTAATCAAAAACAAAAAGGTCAACATACAATAATTAAAAGGGAATTTTGTTACTTAATTCATTTTTTGCATAAAAAGATAATTCATTATTTTATTAAACAATTATTTATTCAGGGGAATTTTGATTTATTTTAGACATTCCTCATATAAAATTGGGTGATGATAAAAAACAAAAAACGTTTATTATCAATCGTTCATTCATTTATCCAGCAAACGACTTTTTTTTATTTTTTTACCTCTTGTACATTTCTCATTATAATACAATCATTCCATCCCAGATATCAGACATCAAACAACTTGCAATTTAGTTGTGGTATTGTTGTATTGTTTGTGGTCACTTCATAATCAAGTGCATTTCAAGATTGTTTAATTAATTACAGGATCTGGGATTTGAATCACACTTATTTCCTGTAATCTGTAATAGTACTGGAATCGAAAATGAAACTTGAAATCAAATCACAATTCAAGTTAATAATATGTATTGCTATGCTTAAGCAATTTATGAACAATTATTTTTCTCTATCTAAATATTTTTTGGTAGTTGCAGATCAGTCATGTGCACAAAATAACACTGCTTGTATCGGGCAGATTAAAGACAATGATAAAAAGTTTCTGACTGAAGTACCTTCGTTCGAACCAACACCAACACCAAGTCTTTATCCTTCTTCATGTCCCTCATATATACCAACTTCAGCAAAGCCTTCTTCATCTCCTACTCGTCCATCATCATATCCAACTCTAAAACCCTCAAATCCCACTAATTGTCCCACAACAAAACCATCATATCCCTCCGTCCCTCCAACCACCAAACCGTCGACATTTAAGCCTACAACTGAGCCTTCTTCGTTACCAACCGATATTCCAACACAATATCCAACTGTTACTCCAACAAAATTGCCATCGCAAATCCCCACGAATTCCCCCTATTCTACTCCTACAATTAGTCCTACCGCATATCCATCTTCAATTCCATCAATTGTTCCTTCCTTATATCCTACAAATATTCCGTCTGTTAGACCATCCTTTCCTCCAACAACTCTATTACCTTCGAATATACCATCGTTATCTCCATCCAACCTACCTACTTCATATCCAACTTTGATCCCATCATCAGATCCA
>VKHH01006956.1:0-13931 GCA_015144975.1 Epipyxis sp. PR26KG | reverse complement strand
TAATAATAATAATAATAATAATAATAATAATAAAATAATAATAATAATAATAATAATAATAATAATAATAATAATAACAATAACAATAATAATAATAATAATAATAAAATAATAATAATAATAATAATAACATACGATAATATTAATGATACATTGTGATAGTTAAGTTCATTTGTTTGATTAAATTGTGTTTGTATAGATGATTAATATATGAGCAAACAACTGATTGACTGTATGAATATGAATGAAATCTTAAATTTAAAAATAAAATCTTTGTTGTTTGGTTGGGTTATATGCATCATACTCACCACAAATGAAATGTCTAACAGTTATCAGGATATGATATATTATAAATAATTATCATATAATTTTGATCATTTTGATTTTGTTTTGTTTATGAAATATTAATTTTAACTATTATTTTGAATCAAATCAATTATTATTTATGCTAGTATCATATTTATTCTTATTTTCATACAATCACTTGTTATTATCACGTTCATTTAAATTATGAATGAATCGAATATTAGCCATAACCCTAACATTTATAGTTAAAAAAACATAATTCAAAACATTGTAACATTATTTATTCACAATAATTAATGTTAAAATTATCATAATTAAAACAACGACATTAATTATATTAATCATAGGCAATCATACCCATCCAATACAACCCACACCAATCCAGGCCATATCCTATTGAAGTCAACAACACCAGCCAGGAACCAACCATCTTTACCAGAGACCTATGCTCATTATGTGATAGCATTAATAATGGTAATATTATGGTTATGTCAAAGGAATATTTGCAAACATTTTCAATAAACATAAATTTTTATGAATTACATTCCTAAATCGTATAATACTTTCTTTTTGAATGTCTTGAATATTATTAATATCATTTTGTAATTGTTTATTTTTCAAAATTAATTCTGAATAAATAAATAATATCCTATAAAGATATGCTTGACAAATCTCAAAATTATTATGATTTTTAATATTATAACCAAGCCATAATAGGAATTGACGTAACAACACGAACCCTTCTTCGTCCTGTTCATTGATGAATAAACTTCTGAATTCTAAGTCAATGGCAGGTGGTGATAGTTTCGTGAGATACTCTATTATGATAGGTTCATTGGTTGTTCGAAATGATAGGTTGGAGTTAAGGAATGACTCATATTGAGAGAATAATGATAAGTAATCTTGTGGATTCGCAGTGGATGGGACACAAGATGGTATGGTTATAACTAACATATCAATTGGAAAATGCTGAGAAAGATATGCAACAAGCTTACACCTATGAACATCATAATTAAAACATTATTATTATAATTATTATTATTATTATTATTATTATTATTATATTATTATTATTATTATTATTATTATTATTATTATTATTATTATTATTATTATTATTATTATGGTAGCATCATATTCGTTGACATACCTTGGCAACGCAGCGGTTCTCTTCGTAAAGATACGTGAACTACTAATTTTATTCAGTTTCGATTTTTTGTTTTCAACTGATGGCTCTTCCTTCTCATCTATTATTTCCAATGGCTCATGGCTTGGAGTGGTATCAATAAACCAATCAACTTTATCTTCATTTTCATTATTATCATCATTATCTACATCATCATTCCAAACAGAACCCATCTGTCCAATCTGAAAAGCTATTTCATCTTCATTTTCTTCTTCATTATTTTTATGCTTACTCTTTTTATTCGATTCATTCACTCGTCCATCAACACTCATTAATTGCTGGTCAGAATATTTGGTTTTCTTTCGATTGGATTCGATGGTTTCTAAACTAACATTTTCTGCAATTTTCACATCGACATTTTCAACACTGCTATTATTTGTTAACAAATTTTGTGACAATTTTTCGAATTCTTGTGGGGTTGGAAACGATGGGGTGGATCCTCCTCGAATCACAGTTGGTAAGAAGAAAGGAGCTGCTACTGGTGCAGCAGGTGGCAGTTTCGGTTTGCTTCGTTCTTTGATTGCTTCCAAATGGAATAATGATGTCCAATAAGCTCGAGGGATGGATGACATTGTGATGGCATATTTACTCTTCGGTTTAGGATCTTCTTTTTGATTTGATGATTCGATTGTTTGAGGCTGAGGCGCTGTGATAATAGTACCATTTACATCGTCTTCATCTTCATTATTCATCAACAGCTCTGCTAAATCATTATCATATAAGCTTGATTCCAAATCAACAGCTAGCTCGCTGTCATTGATAGGAGACGGAAACTGAGGTTCCTTCCAAAAATGAATCGTTTCATACAATGATCTGTCTATGTACATATACAGCCCATCTTTCTCCATGAATGATATGACTAGGAACTCACTCGACAATGACACCGTGATGGATGCTATAGGCGACTCGAAGAGTAGCCATGACAAACATCGACCAGTTGGCATATCCCATACACGCAGAGTACAGTCAATTGATGATGTTAATAAACGACGACCATCCATGGAGAAACAAACATCCGTTATTTCTCTTTTATGTCCCTTTTCAAATCGCCGAGACAGCTTGCATGTGCTCACATCATACACCCTAACAACATTATCCACACTTACTATAGCAACGAAATTACCATCTCGGAACCCTTGCATTCTAATCAATGGCACTTTATTATGATCGACTATCTTCAATATTTGATGATTATTGAAATCCCAGAATATTAGCAATCCATCCAAACCACATGATACTAAGACCATGTTCATCATATCCACAAACAATCCAGTCACTTCATCGTGATGGCCCATCTGAACTTTAACTGTGTTATCGGATTCAAAACTCGTTGACATAAAATTATCATTCATCATTCGAACAACCTTTTCATCATTATACACATTTCCTGGAATATTCGCTTTTCGATTTATTATATTTTTCTTTTTCTCAAATTCATTCATATTATGTCTAACATCATTTGGAAATGATCCTCTCGTCAATCCAGATTGTATATTATATCGATAAATCATACCGCCTTTACTTCCAACCATACAGAAGTTGCCGCATTGGCTGATCGCGACAGCAGATGCGTGAGTCCTCCGGTCGATATGTTGCTTCATTTCATTCGTATTCCAGGAAGGCTGCTTCAATATCATGTCTGTTACAACTCGGTTTTTATAATTCCAAACATAAGCATTTGTATGATTCTTATGAATGGTTATCATGTTGCCCCAATCGCGTTGTCTGGATTCATTGAAATCAAAGCCATTACATTCCGGCAGACGTTCATTTCTTCGTTGCAAACCTAACTTCTTTAAGATTGGTTTTTGACTTAATTCTCTATTTTGATTCTCTACTGATGTATTGAATAGTCTTACACTGCCATCGATACCAGATGAAATTATTTCACAACTCATCGCATCTGCTGAATCTCGCATCGAAACATTCGTCATTCCACCATAGTACCTTATTCTCAAGGGGGTACCTTGATGACCTTGTCGACTTTTCAATAACCGAGCAGTACCATCAGATGAATCGAATATCCATACTTTAATTGAATTATCTATTCCATTACTAATCATAACTGGTTCACCATACAGAAATGAGACGTTTGAAACCGTTCCATTATGAGCTTCATTAATCGAATATAATAATTTTCGTTCTACTTCTGCAAAAATCATATTCGATAAATCAGTTTCATTTGTTGGTTTTTCTTTACCATTGCCAAGATTCCATACATGCAATCTACCATCTAGTGATCCAGACACCATATAAGGATATTTCTCCGATCCAATGTCAGTGCGGAAGGTGATGGCTGTGACAGCACCTCCGTCTTGTTTGAATGAAAACAACACAACGTCAAGTAATAAATTCAATAAAATTATATCACCGACCACAAATCCTATGGCAATAATATCACATGCTGGTGATTGGGATAGAATTGCTATATTATAATTATTATGTTCTGATTGATATTGATTGTTTATCATCATTTTTCCATCGACTATATGAACATGATTATTTGATGAATTTATCTTATTGTTTTTCTTCAAATGTAATAAATGAGATTTGAAAGAATGAACAAGCGATTTTTTATTGAAATTCCATAATTCTAAATCACCATTAGTGAAACTCACAACAAATTTATTGATGTAAGTGGGTGGATGGATTATGCAAGTGATCTCTGCTTTCTGGATCATTTTGACATGTGAAATTTCTTGTCGTTTTTGAGTATCAATGATCTAAGTATATAGATTATCAATGAATATAACTTATTTAATGCATGTTTTAACATCATAAGAAGTCATGTACAATGTCAAAACATTAATATATTGTGTGTTTAGTATCATTTCTAACAAATATCACAAGGTCAGAGCTCACAAGACCAATTGCAGCTTATCACATAATAAAAAATATATCTAACCTTTACATTGTTTTCATGATCATATGAAATCAGATGCTTTCCAACTATTAACATGTTTTTAATTCTACATGAGTGAATATCATATTTCCGAACAATATCACTTCGGTTATAAACGTAGATTGAACGGTCGATTGCTGCAAATATATCATGACCAATAGCCTATACATTGATAATTTGAAACGAAATCATAATAAATCAGTTATATTTCTATAATTTGTACTATATAGTAAATAATTATTCGGTTTACTTGTAAGGATTGTATTTTGCCTGGTGCAGTACGTGAAACCAAACATGTTGTCAATCGGTCAAAACGAAGTATTTGAAATGTTTTCCCAATACTTAATACAAGAAAGATCTCTTCACCCAACCGATTTATTACAAAAGGATTACCATCTGTGACTAATCCAATGGACTTATAAGGGGTGTACAAAGCTGTGGATGTCATTTCTGTAGACTTTCAACAGATTTGCAAAGTTCTCTTCCGCAACAAATTATTTTGTGTTCGACAGTGACCTTAAAATAATTAATATAGCACTTGGACGCTTGGACATAAGTTATTTAATAAAAATGTACTCTGCCTAGCCACCATCAAATCAACTACCTTGGACTGCTTACGCGTTGACTTGACCTACACATTCATTCATTCATTTCTCATTTTTATACACGAATATTGCCTCACTTTGAGATGTGTTGCAATGATAAAATGCACTCAAATCCTCTTATGTCTTTTGTTGGTTAGAATGGTTGTGATTTGTGCTGGTAAGAATTTTCGTGTAGCAATTGTTGGTGGGGGATACGGCGGTTTGGCAATCGCAAGGCAACTGGCCCTGAACAAGAACAATTTACCGCATCAATCTTCTTCAAAAGGAATTGAAATAACTGTTTTTGATTTTGAAAACGTTGGTAAAGGAGGTGCATCATCAGTATCTGCTGGTTTACTCCATCCAATGTCACCTCGTGGAAGTTTATTGTGGAAAGGTAACCGATAATCAATAACCAATTGAGAAATCGAGACAATTAAAAATTGTTTATGGAATTGTATATTATGTACAATTTATTTTCTATACTACATATAGTTACAGTATTGCATTTTTATAGGTGAGGAAGGTTTCCATGCCACTCAACAGCTTCTCAATCAACTTCACTCCCAGTTCAATTGCAATGATTGTTACGCAAGCAAAAACATATTACGTCCAGCATTTGACGAAAAAGATAGCTCAACTTGGTCTAAGGCAAGCGCAATGCATCCTCAATGGCTTGATTATTTCAGTAAAAATGATTTCATGATGAAATATAAGCATAATCATTATGTTGAAGAAACCTTAGGTGCGAATGATGCGGTAATAGGAGTATCAGTAATCAAAAATTCAATATTGGTAAATTCTTCTAAATATTTATTACGACTATGGAATAGCATTGAATTATTATGTGATAGTAATGCTCATTGGAGAATAGAACAAATCAATAACATCGAAGAATTATCAAAGAATTATGATTTAGTCATCATGTCAGCAGGAGCGAGCATAAGCCACTTGCTCTCATCCTCTTCAACACAAACAACATTAGATCTTGAGAAAAAAGAATTAGATGTTCAATTAGTCAGAGGTCAGAATCTGTACTATAAAGTCGATAACAATAGTAATGATGAAATGTTGCCTATATTAAGTGGTGAATACTCGGTACCATCACTTGATGATGAATATACTGTGATAGGCGGGGCTACACATGAATACCTTAAAGCACATGATTATAATAATATATATTCTAATGAGATAATATCTCCGAATATGGCTGTGGCAACAAGTCTATTGCAAAATAAACTACAAAAGATTGATTCGAAGCTGGTCGGAAATGTCGCTTACAAATGCACGGCTGGTGTGCGAGTAACCACCTCTCGCTCACACTTTGGCAAACTTCCCATGATTGGAAGACATCCTAATACATCACTGGAGAATGTTTGGATCATGACTGGATTCGGATCACGTGGGTTAATACATCATCATATCATCGCTGATTATCTAACACAAGCAATCCTTCATAATAATGAACAAATAATACCGAACGAAATTAAAATAAAATATAAATAATAATGATATTACTGTTACTAATAGTAATAACTTTGGATTGAAAATTGAATAACTCATGGTGGAGAGCTGATCGCTTGATTATCTGTTTTGTGAAACCAGATACATGGTGAATATATTCGCAACAGATTACTATGTTTCAATGTCATCCGATGTTAAATAAATGAAGTCGATCTATAAATTGCTTGTTTTAATTCATACACTAAATTATAATAATAATAGTATTAATACTATATTATTAATTTGTGTGGTGAATTATCTTATAGTAGTAATTGATCCTCAAGAAGAAGATGAGGAGGATGACACCGACCCAATTCCAAGACTAAATAAAACAATTTAATTATTCTCACTCAGCGATTGCAAGATTTTCTTTCGATTCAATAAGGTGGACCTTTATATGCTGATGATGGAGTTGCTACGCATGCCGAAGAATATCGCTGTTCTTCCAGATAGAAGAAGAATCACTGGAGAGGAAGCCTTTTTACGAGGTCTTTACGAGCAAGCTAGTGGCGAAAATCAATTCAAAATTTCGATAGAAATAGAAGAGAAACGATTTTAACTAAGGGTAAATTATACAGAAACAAAAATTGAGAAAAATAAAAACGTCGCAAAAAGTTATACAACGATAAAACTCGGGAAAAAAGAATTGGACTTTATCAGAAAAATAAAAATGAAATATTGGATAAAAAGAAGCGATATTATTTAGATAATAAAGCTAAAAAAGGAACGATATGCACAAATAAAAAAGAAGAATCAGTTAGATATTGAAAAATTTAAACGAGGTATTATTAAATGTAAAACTCTTGATGATTTAAAATTTATAAAATTAATATTTCTTTTTCACTTACGACAACTTTGGGGTAACTTTTGATGACTACTGTTACCGCGCGTGTCCAATCGTTTAATTTTTTCTATTTCATCTTTACTCATCCCTAAATAAGAATCACATTGGTAATAATTACTTAAATTCCCATCGCATTTTAATTGACAAGCAATCATCCCCATATTCTTCATATTTCTTCACACAGTCCTTGCATACCCATGCCACAGACCCAGAATGATCATGAACTGCTTTGTTTAGACCCGTTTTATGATAATCAGCGTCTGTCAATCCCAATAGACCAAACAATTCCATCAAACGATCCAAATGGTTTTGATTCACAATAAACTCGTTATTATTATTACTATTGTTATTGTTATTATTGTTTACGATATTAATAATCGCTGCTGCGTTATTGTTGGTGGTGTTTTGTACTTTGCAATTTTCATTAATGAAATCCATTATTTGAGGATCGATTTTTGTCACAACATCATTAAAAGCTTTAGAACATATCATTTCTACGGCTGCGCTAACTCCATTCGAAATACCAACTGCTGTCAGACTCACTTGTACAATGAAAAGTGTAATCGATACAACTTCGAATAACTTCCTTGAGCATTCCCCCAATGCCTTCATTTTAAATCCTTTAAACTCACATTCTTCATTTTGCTCAATTTTGATTCTTGGAATTCCAATACAGACAGGACAAACGAATTGAATACGACATACATTTGCGAATATACGTTCAAGCCATCCAATACCGCCTGTCGCATCGGGAAAAGATACTATAGGATATAAAGGAAATGCATTAATTCCTCGCTTATCCCAAATATCATTATTTTTGATAATAGTCAAAACTTTCATAACTTCAGAGTTTGGTTTGTTGATTTCAAAAATAATTTGTGCTTTACTATTATTAAGTTCTTCGATTATCATACTACCATAATTTTTGAACTCATCCATTAGTTCATTCCGAGATTTATCAACTTTCAAAATGACTTGTGTTACAGCATTACCAACTTCTTTGATAATCACATCCTCCACATGGTTCTTTAAAACATTCAACGCTTGACTAAACTCAATAGTATTATTCTTAACTAACGTCATAGTCTCATCTAGAGATTTATTATTTTGTTCAAGTTGTAGAACCAAATATTTTAAAATAAAGTTATATTCTCCAAAACAATTCAATAGACTTTCATAATTCATATCAGAATTCACTTTAATTTGATCCACGATGACTTCGACATTACTGACCTTTTCATATATCTCCTCCGTTAAACTTGCTTGCTTGGACACCTTTTCATAAATCCCATTAAGTATTTCTATCCTGTAATGTTCGCCAAAGTCTGGCACACGTCCAATCAACCAATCACATACATTAGCACGTTCTTTTTCTGAACCATTCCACTTCTTTTCCATTTCAAATAAACGTTGAGGATTATTATTCATTGTCATTGAATTCAAACAATTCAAACAATATTCATCCACTTCAATATTTCCACCGTCTGGAGAATGGATGAATTCTCTGATGTAATTCATATCATCCATCGCAACATCCTCATACTCTCGTGAAAATGGTACTTTATAAGTGGCTGTAATTACTTGAAATCCTTCAATCATCATTCCCTCCTCTGGCTTGAATGGTCTGATTATGATTTGTTTGGTATAATAACCATCAGTTGGATAATTCTTCAATGAAGAGTTTTTCTTCACGCTTGATTTCAAATCTTTATTAATTAATAAGCACATCCCATCAGACCAAAATTTAATATTACTGACAAGTTTATCTAACTTCTCCATATGGTATATATGAATGAAAAGTTTGGAAAAATAGCTTGGAATAAATATCATCTTATCATTTTTTGTACAAAACACTCTACTTACAACACGATCCACATTCTCACGATCAATAAGTTTCATAACATCAGCATCAGAAATATTGAACTTTGAATCAATCAAACCAATCAACCAATACTGATCATCACCTTCTACCGTCAAATTATCAATAATATTAGGTTTATACACTGGGACAGCAAGACCGAGAGCTGTTAGGAGTCGAGCTGGAGGAATATCTCCTGTATTGATGTTTGAATTATTCAAAATTGCATCAATTTCACGCGATGTAACTTTAAGAGCATCTGGTAAAACAGCATTAAGATTATTTTCTATTTCTATTTTTATTTTTAATTTATTTTTATTTTTAATAACAGCATGAATAATATTTCCAATGAATACTTTGGTTAAATTGTCAGGATTTATGACAAAATAATCATTGTCGTCAAAATAATAGGAAGTGATTCTAGTGATTCTGAGATTATCATACTTATTACTATTACTATTACTATTACTATTATTACTATTACTGTTATTATTATTATTATTATTATTATTACTATTATTATTATTACTAATATCTGATGATGAAATATTATTATTAATTCTCAAACAAAGAATTTTTCCTTCTTCAATCAAATCTTTTACTGCTGTATTCAATAAAGCGTCCTTGAAACAATCATGCCATTTTGATTCTAATTTTGATCTTGATTTTCTAACAGGAGGATATGATAGTAATATGCCCATAACAATATTCTTTAAATCAATCCATGGAGCTATTATACTCTTAGACGATTGCGAATTAATATTTTGCTGTAATATGCGATCATGTACAAATAATGACAAATAACAATGATAAGGCGTTAGAAAAGACGAAGTATTACTGAGATAAGATTGGACATACGATGCGATCACAGAGCTAATATTTGAACATTCCACATTGGCTTTTGCATCTACGATGATTGGATCTAATAAATTGAAATGTGACTGGATTCTTTCATTTTCAAAGCTTGGGAATAGCTCCAATGCTTTATCTCTTAGTTTTGACAATATCGCTGTCTGCATTTCTTTACCATGTGGATAAAATGAATTGACCACAGTTAGTATTGGAATAGCAGAGTTGATCGGATTGGATGATAAGTTGTTATTACTAATTTTGATTCTTCCTTCTCTCATTGTATAAATAAATCTCAACCAAAATACATAGTCATTAATAATCTTATCTTCTGCATATGGTGTTGGTGGCTTATTAGCAGCATTGCAAAGAGGAACTACAATAACATAAATAGAATTCTCCATTTTCAAAAAAGCACCATGATTTAACAAATACTCACTTTGTCCCCCATAATCGCGAAGAATGAAATTTAACAATAATCTTCTGCTTAATTTGTCATCACTACTACTATTGATGAATGACGTTGACTGTCTACAAATTTCTTTAGACATCACTGATGTGCTCTCCATGCCGCGAGTTCTACCAGATTCAGTATGAGAAATATTATGATAGTATTTAAACCATGAATTAGTTTTCAGAAAATAATCAAATTCTCCAACACATTTTTGTAGCCAATAAAAAACAATACTTTTTCCTGCTAATGGAGCACCACATAAATGAATATTATAGCAACCTATTGATGCTTTATTATAATCAAATGAGTCATTTGCGGAGTAATTCCAAGCAGCTCTGACAAAATCAAACGCTAATCCGTTTCTACTTGTGTTACCATTGACTTCGTAATGAAGTGCTGGGGGATAACTTAATAATAAATACTTGATTATTAGAAATGACGAGTTGTGAATAATTGATAAATGCAAAGGAAAATTACCATCGCGATTAGATCTTTGAATAGCATCAGGATAACTGGATAATAATAATCGGATTGTTCGAAATGATGATTTGTGAATAATCGATAAATGTAATGGAAGATTACTATCCTTATCTTTTACTTTTATGGCATGATTGTAATTTAATAGTAGCAATTGGATAGATTTGAAAGATGATTTATGAATAACGGATAGGTGTAGCGAAAGATAACCATTATTATTCCTTTCTTTAATTAACTCAGGACAGCTTGATAACAAAAATTGAACAATTTCCAATGAAGAATTGTGAATAATTGATAAATGTAGAGGAAGATTACTATCGTTATTTTTTTCTTTTATAGCATCAGGATATATGGTTAATATTAATTGGATTGTCTCCAATGATGAATTGTGAATAATGGATAGATGTAATAAAAGATTATCATCACCATATTTTACTTTGGTGGCGTTAGGAAACTGGGTTAATAATAATTGGATTGTTTCAATTGGATATTTAGAAAAAATTGATATATATAATAAATACAAAGCTATATCATTCTGCAGTTTCAAATCATCAGAAGAAGAATTTGATGATAATAATAATTGGATTGTTTCCAATGATAGATCATTATTCGGTAAGTGATGGAGAATAAGATTACCATCATTATGTTTTTCTTTAATTGCATCTGGATAACTTAAGAATATTAATTCGATTATTTCGAATGGTGCTTGAACAGCAATTGATAGATGGAACGGAAGATAATCACCAAAAGTTTCTTTAATAGCATCAGGATAACTTGATAATAATAATTTAACTATTTCAAATGATGATTTGTGAACAATCGCTAAATGCAATGGCATAACACCTTTACTGTTCTTAACTTTGAGCGCATTCGGATCATTTTCTAACAGTAAAGAAATTGCCTTAAAGGAAGCTTTGTGAATAATTGCTAAATGCAATGGAAAATTTCCATCATTATTCTTCATTAGTATAATATCATATAATAGTAATTGAAGAGTATCAAATGATGATTTGTGAATAATTGCTAAATGCAATGGGAAATTTCCATCATTATTCTTCACTAGCATAGCATCAGCATAATCATATAATAGCAATTGAAGAGTATCAAATGATGATTTGTGAATAATTGCCAAATGCAATGGGAAATTTCCATCATCATTCTTCACTCGAATAGCATCAGGATAACTTAACAATAAAAACTGAATTGTTTGCAACAATGAATTATTGATGATTGAAATATGTAACGGAAGATTGCCATGATCATTTTTTACAGCAATAGCATTCGAATAACTTTCGAACAATAATTGAATTGCCTCAAATGATAGTTTGTTGGTAATTTCTAAATGCAGTGGAAGGTTACCATCCTTAGGTATCATTTTTATTGCATCAGGATAACTGGATAATAATAATCGAACTGTTTCGAGTGACGAATAATTCATGATTGATAAATGCAATGGAAGATTGCCGTTATGATTTGGAAATTTTATAGCTTCAAAATAATTTGACAATAATAATTGAATAGTTTCAAGTGATGAATATTTCATGATAGATAAATGCAATGGAAGATTACTATCAATATTAGGAAATTTTATTGCTTCACAACAGCTTAATACTAATAATTTGATTGTTTGAAATGGTAAACTATTAATAATTGACAAATGCAAAGGATAATTACCAGCATTATTTATAACGGTAATAGCATCCGGATAATGCGATAGCAATAATTGGATTGTTTCATCTGATGAGTTTTGAATAATAGATAAATGCAGTGGAAGATTACCATCATTATTCTTGACTTTAATAGCAGAAGGATCACTAAATAATAATAACTGGGATGTTTGAAATGATGACTTGTGAATAATAGATAAGTGCAATGGCAAATTTCCATACTTAGAATTATCTGTTGTAATAAAATTAAAGGGAAATCCTGAAAGCCATGCAACGTAATTCCCGTGCTTGATTTTAATAGCTTCTGGATTTCTTGATAATAATAATTGAATTGTTTCGAATGATGCTTTGTTAATAATTGATAAATGCAATGGCAGATTGCCACTTCTACCCTTATCGATCCCTACTTTAATAGCAGAAGGATATTTTGATAATAGTAATAGAACTAATTCAGTTGATGGTCTGTAGCTACATAATAAATGTAGCGGAAGATAACCATTACTATTCTTTACCTTAATAGCATCAGGATAACTGTTTAATAATAATAGGACAACATCAAACGACGATTGATAAATAATCGATAAGTGCAATGGGAGATTATAAAAACGATTCTCTTCTTTAGCCGCATCAGGATAATTAGACAATAATAAACTAATTGTTTCAAATGATGATTTATAAATTATTGATAAATGCAATGGTAAACAACCACGTCTATCCATTTCTTTTATAGCCTCAGGATATGTTGATAATAATAATCGGATTGTTGGGAATGATGATTTGTGAATAATTGATAAATGCAATGGAAGGTACCCACTATTATTAGCTTCATAAACCGCATCAAGATATCTTGATAATAAGAATGCAATTATTTCATCATCTGATTTGTGAATAATGGATAAATGAAGCGGAAAATTACCATCATTATCACTTACTCCAATAGATTTAGGATAACTTAATAATAATATTTGAATTGTCTGAATCGATGACTTACTAACAATTGATAAATGCACTAGAAAATTACCAACAGCATTGCTTGTTGAAATGACAGCAGGAAGTCTTGATACTAGCAATCGCATTGTTTCGTATGATGCTTTGCGTATAATCAATAAATGCAGTGGACAACGACCACACTACGAAAACAGAAGAAAATATCAATTAATAAAAGTAAAATCAAGAAGAATAGTTACATATGTTGTATGTATGTATGTATGTATGTATGTATGAATGTATGTATGTATGTATGTATGTATGTATGTATGTATGTATGTATGTATGTATGTATGTATGTATGTATGTATGTA
>VKHH01006955.1:0-13932 GCA_015144975.1 Epipyxis sp. PR26KG | reverse complement strand
TGTTCACCACTCACAATATCTGAATTGTTCGACCAACTTGGCTTTTAGTCCACTTGGTCAATCATATTCTCAACAAAAACCACTCCCTGAAAAAACCCCGGTTATCACCATCACCCCCGGTTAACTTCACAGTAAGAAATTGATAAAATCACTTCAATTTATTTCATTTCCTACCTAATATCTATATCTATAAAATGTTGAAAATCATTGTTGTTGATGATACTTTGAATTTATGTCAAATATGCAAAAACATCAAAGTGTTTAACTCAGAGAATGAGGATCGAATGAGAGATAACAGGAACGCAATTAAAGAGTTGAACGATGTAATAGTTCAAAAGTTAGATGAAGCAAGCATAAACTCTATGGATATTATTTATGAAAACAATATCATTGATGCAGACAATTCTAACAGTTCCAATAGCACAATCAATTTCAACGCATGGACAGCATTTAGTGATCAATCTCATAGTCTAAAAGATTTGTTTAACAAAATTTATCAATTGAAACACGCCAATCACAATCCTATTACTATAGGTGCTGTGTTAGAGGATCACCATATTCAAGAGAAAAAATTGCAAGACCAAATAAAATATCTTACTGATGTAAACAGACAATTAACAAATGATTTGAATGATGCTGAAATGAAAATTTATGAATTGGAAAATACTGTAACATCTTTATTTGAAGAGTTAGAATCAATACATTCGTTACTTGGGAAACATTTTAATAAAGAAAATCATAAAAATCTTAATAATAATGATAATGCTAGTACAAAATCAAGAAATAGTCGTAGATTATCGTTTGATACTAGTGTTAATACTAACACCAATAATAACAATAATAATAGTGCAAATAATACTCATCAAGCCATTTTGCATACTTTGAGTTTGTCTCGAGGGAATAGTATTAAGTATGAGGATGTATATGGTGATAACCATCAACAAGATGAAGTAGAATTATTATCAAATATAGATGATAATGAAAATAAAAGACTCTCGAGTCGATCAGTTGCAGTATCATTTGAAGCAATTTATAACCAAGTCGATGATTTTGAAAATTATGATGATAATAATTATGTGAGTAGTGATGATAACAGTGATGATTATGAAAATGGGATCTTTAATAATAGTAATAATAATAAAAATGGAAATAATTACGATTCTAAATATAATGGTTATATGGATCAAAGTAACCAAAATGGTTTATCACAGCGAAAAAGCCATATTCAATCTTATTCTGGTGATTTATCATATGACATATTTGTTGCAAATAATCTCAATAATTTAGATGATATTTTATTAAATACAATCCCAATTGAAAATAATAATGATACTGAATTTCATCAAAATAATATTAATTCTTTTAACAATAATAATGAACCATTGACAAGTATACTCAAGACTAAGCCACCTAATAATCATACCCCTCCTAGTATGCATATTATTAACAATAATCTAATTGATGCTGTACATAAAATAACTCCAAAACCATCGTTATTAGCAAAGAAATCATATCATTTATCACCAAGTGTAGAAAAGGATGCTTTAACAACACCAGATTATCAGTCTAATAATAATAATAATATCCACCCAAAATATTCAACTGATTTCAAAAGCAATATCAACTTGAATCAATTATATATGTGTAAGCCATTAATAAATAAATTAGTATTAATGAACGAAAATGACTTGAAGAAAATTGAAGATATTATATGTAAATTCGAAATAGATACAACAAAGCATACTGAAGCGATAGTTAATTTCAATAATAATATAAAATATGATATACTTGATCCGTTATCATCGATGGCTATTCATGCACTTGCTGTTGATACTCAAAAAATAGAAAATGTGAAATTGATGAATATAGAAATTGATGAAAATCATAATAATACTATAGAAGACTTGTTGGAATTCTCAAATCAATCCATTCATACAAATTATCTTGTAAATAAAGATGAATTAGAGCAGGTACTATCGGTAGTTGATGTTGATCATAATAATCTGAATCTAACTCATATGTGCAGAGACATAAGTGTTGTGAGCTATGACTCGAGTAAGTGCGGCGATTGTTATATATGAATGAATGAACATTTTTGTGCTATTATTTCAATAGAAAGGGGGATGTCATAATTAATATTAAAAATGAGTTTTTTTTATTTTCTGATAATTGTTTATGGTACAAATATTATTTTAAGTTTGAATCAATCAAAATGTTTTGTTATGTATTTACATTTACAGAACTCTTTGGTTTTATGTTGATTTTTTTATTTTGACTACCAGAAAATAATTAGAAAATAATATATTTTCAGTTTTTGTTAATATTCTATTTATTATAGGGTTTAGTCTCAGCATATGAAAAGAAGGCTAAATACTAAGTTAAATGTGCATAAAATAATTTCTTTGATCGAATAGATAGATTTAATGTAGTAGTGAACAGAGTGATAGTATGGCTGAATGATATAAAAGCTGATTTTGTAATAATGGATACTTGTGATTATGAACTCGTGTGTTATGTTGATATTATTATTCAATTCTAGTGAGTCAAACTTATCATTATTATGATTTCACTTGAAGTGTTACGGTGTGCTCTCATAATGGGGTATACATAGGCCTTATTTGAATCAAACTTTTAATTATTTGTTGTACATATTATTTTATTGACAATTTTGTAATATTCACCTTGACTGTAGAACATATAGTATCCACATATTCCATACTTTTCAATACCTAACATTTCAACTTCAATAATTATTATTAATCTTAACACAAACTCAACATTTTGCTTTTTTTCATTTTAAACCGACAAAATTTTAATGTAAACGAAAGTTGTCCGATTTAGGGGGCTTTTTCGATTTTTTGATCTTGATTATCTCTCGAAATGCACCACATGGGACAACTACTGTTTTATAATGGGTTTTAATGATTTGTTTCGTCTATTCTCGACGCTTCGCTTCTCGATTTCGACTCGAACTTTGAAAAACAATTTTTTTAAAAGCCCGCACAAAACTGTTAGTATTAATGTATATCATTCATTTCATAACTTATTTAAAACACTTCACGATATGTGACAATATCAATATAATAATAATAATTTATAAGATATTCTAAAATAATCTACAAATATGTTGGAATAATCTAGTGTGTTTAATCATAAAAACTGATATATAATATTATATTGCATCAAAATAATATATACCATTGATTTAAATTTCATATAATCCTCCCGGAAGAAGGAAAATGAAACTTTTCCTTTGCTATTATTAGATGAATTTAATTTTTTTTATCGTGAAGAAGTAGTTTTTAAAAGGTCCAATCATTATTAAAGAATCATAATAAATCAATTTAACTTTTTTTATTATAGAATATAGCTTTGAAAGATGCACGTTATAGCTATTATATAAACTCTAACGTTAAGCATCGCAATTATTTTTCAAATAAAAGGAATACTTTATTCAACTTTTATATCATATTATATTATTAAAATAAAATTAATGTTATTAAAATTTATATTAAATTTCAATTAAGGATTAACACGTATTGATTCCCATTCTTTTTTAATTTCATTAAAATGATCAAATTGAGCATAATTATTTTTCAAATTCAAATATTTTATTTGTTTTGGAAGTAAGATCATTAACAGAAAGTTAGCAGGAGGAGGTAAAACATTATTTTCATTCTCAATATCACGTCCACCAGATGGTACAACAGGTATTCCACTATAACTAACACCTGGATTATACCAATAAAACTGTTCACGTGCTGAGTCACTTAAGTTTCCCCATTGCTGTTTTCGTAAAGATAATAATTCTTTCGAATTATTCATATCTTCACCAACTAATAATATTTTCCCATTGATTCGATATTGTTCAGATGATTGACTAAACCACCAAACCATTTCACAATTCGGATTATTTATAAAATCTGTTACTTTGTCACTTCTTAAATCAGTAATCATTTTCATTCCAATCAAGTCATTGCTATTCTTACCAGATTCGTTATCATTATCTTTATCCTTTCGATTATTATTACGATCTCCGCCATCTTTTTGATTGTTTACAAAATCAGATAAGGTAACCATACCCCGAAATACAACTGTTCTACAATGTGGCATGCCGTTACTATCAACACTTGCTATTTGCACATAATTACCACCTCTGATTTTTCTACTTTTTGCTATTGATTTCTCTATTTTAACTAACCATGATGTGAGAGATGAAGTTTCAATATCATCATATTCGTTTGTCATCTTAGGATGTGATCCACGTCCAACACTTTCTGCATTTATATTTAACTCATCTAGGTTACTTGAATCTGTAGATTTTTCTGTCATACTACTGGTAGAAAAATGGTTGAAATTTATATTCTCTTGAAAATTTACAAAATTGAGTTTATTGATATGATGATTGAATAAGCTATTGTTCTTGGTTGTTTTAAATGCTTGTAATAATGTCAACAACATAATCGTAGTTATTACCATGTAAGGAAAATGTCTCATTTGCATTTGTCATTATTGTGATCGTTGATTTGTTTTGTAAATGTTCATCTCCAGTTTTGTCCGAATTTCAAAAAACTCTAAGAGAGTTTGATACATAGAATGAAAGTACCAAATTAAGAGTTTTTGTGTGATATGGTCTTTATTAATATACTTTATTTGTTCAGTTATTATTATCAGCAACAACGCAACAACGCAACAACATGATTGTTCTTTTTGAAAAAGTTAATGAAAAAGTTAATCTGGCCCGGGGGGGGGGGGGCAATAGTCGTATAATATATTAACTGTTGTACAGAAATACAGTGTAATATATATTTGCAGAAAACTACTGTACATTGGTTAAAATCTTATAGATATTCTTAATATTGTTGTCAGAACATTTTTGAATTTGACTTTATAGCCGTGCAGAAGAGCAGAAGAGCACCTCTTAAAATTGAAGGGATACCAGCAAAATATCGAACAATATTTAAATGAGCCATTCTAATTCATCATTCAATTTAATTAAAAGCTTATCTGATGTAAAATTTATAGTCGCTTTATTTATTTTTACATGTTCTGGGATTTTATTCTTATTATCAAGCAATAGCAACACAATAACAAATCATAATAAATCAAGTCTAAGCACACTATCATCAACTGAAGTATTATCCTCATCCAACTCGATTTCTTACTCCTTGGGTAGAATTGGATATGAAAATCCAGAATCATCCAAAAAATATTATAAATTTCTTGAGAAATATCCCGGTGGTATAATAGAACCATATGTTGATATGGACTTACGAGAATCAAATACTAATATTAAAAACGATCATATAATTCAAATGAAAGTATGCAGTATCAAAAATGATATTATTGATACTAGTGATTGTCAAATAGCATATTATAATAATATTAATAATTTACAAATCGAATCAATGATATCAACTCACATCAACTTCGCTTGTCAACCATTTTCAGAGTTTATGATTTCAATTGAAGAATATCAACGAGAATCAAAATTGTTTATTATTTCTAATAATAAGCAAAATATAATCGATACATCAAATTTGCAATTGTTATCAAAAACGAATCAAAAAGCTATTTGTATGTATATAAGACGTGAAATCCATACCTTAACTGAAGAAGATCTAACGCGATTCTTAGATGCTAGTTATGTTTTAAATCAATTAAATGATGAACAAGGACGTTTGAAATATGGTAATAATTATCGAAGTGCTTATTATTTATTGAAATTTCATGCATTTAATTCTGGGCAAATGGATTCTGATCATATTCATGATGGAAATGGCTTCTTAATACAACATGTAAAATTAACAAATATTTTTGAACTATCAATTCAATCAGTAGATCCTATGGTAACCTTACCATATTGGGATTATACTAAAGAATATAAAAATAATCAATATAATGCATTTCAAAGTGATGTATTCTCATCAAAACTATACGGAAGTATGCATGTTCCAACAGACTTAGAATTAGGATTTTTATATAAAAATGAAAAAGTTACAGGTGATGATATTATAATGAAAATATATTTCGAATTGCTATTATTTATTGTTTATGATGGGTTATGATTACTTATTGATGACTGTTAATGGAGAACATCGTCTTCCTTTATGATAATATTTTATTTTTAAATATTATAATAAGTTATATAATTTAATGTATTTGCTTTTGATTGTCTATTACAAATAGCAATAATCAATAATAAAATGTCAACCTAAATATACATTAAATCATACTATTCATTATTTTCAATCATAATCAACTGTTCATGACTATTTATTTTTTTCATTTTATATTGTAGATGCTCGCATTTTAGATGGTAGATGGGCAGATTTGAAAACTGATATGAATAATGAATATGAAACTCTTCGTTATGCTTATGGATATATGCGAGCCCCCTGGAATACTAACCCTTCACCTTACATTTCTCGATTTACCAGCACTTCCTTTGCAGTGACCCTTGCTTCCTGTAAAAGTCATTATAATTTATTGTCACAGGATGTGATGTATAAATTTTTTTCAGATTCAGCATTTGATCCGCATGGTGGAGTACATGTTTCAATTGGTGGTCATTATGGATGTGATGCTTTACAAGAAGCAGTCGAGAAAGGTTATTATTATTACAGCACCAATAATAATCATACTTATAATCATTTTCTCACACTTAAAATTCGATTTAATATTCCATAATAATAACTATGCTTATTATTAACTTTATTGATAATACGATTGACAATCACTGATTTTCAAAATGATTAATAGGGGCTCACCTAATCGGGAAATCTTATTAGTCTTATTATATAGTAAAAATCATTCATTTTTTCAATTCCAGCAAAAAAACTATAATAAAAACTGATAAAATTATAAATTTGTATATTATTATTGACAATAAACCGAACTAAAATTATTTAATACGTTACTAATTATTTTTATTAAGTTAAATTTTATGAAAACAATTATAGTAATAATAATGATAATAAAGGAAAATTATAATTAGTTTATTATTTTATTGTTTATTTATAGGATATATGCCTGAGCTCTCTGTGCCTAGTTGTGGTAATTGGACTCCAATGCTTAAAAGTTATATTTATCGATCAGGATTAGCAGTTCCTAAAAAAGATTGTAAAATTAATGAGTCTAATATTGAATTATCATCATGTGAATGGGATTGTGGTACTACCACACCTTCTGCCATGTATAATAAAGGTAAACAAATCATTTAATAAAAGTATTTTTATAATAAAATAATGATTATAGAGCAAAATAATGTTTCAGAAAAACATTGTTATTGTTCTTGCCATTCAATTCATACTCATTATTTGTTTTAACAGTTTTCATTTTTTTTAGTTTCAATTTTCGATTTGTCTACTCAAGATACTTTTAAAACTGAAAATTAAATTCAATATTATAATCATTATTAAAACAAATTCTTCAATACAATGTCTCAACTTTAACTTTAGTAAAACTTTAAGTTTTATTAAGACCAATATCCCTCTACAAAGAGTTTACTTTGTCAGCTATGGCAGAATATGAAACACAGATGCTAGCCAATGTATAACAAACTTGCTGGTAATTAAAATAGTTTGTTGTTTCTACTATGATATTTTTAACAATGTAGGTGAACTTGTTTGTCATTATTTAACAGATAGAAATAAAAAATATGTTTTTCTTGAAGTTTATATTGGCAAATTTCACAAAAATATATAACCAGATGATAACAGAGCTATTCAAAAAGTTGAGTGTAGTTTTTCTAGATTATTACAAACTAGAAGAGATTTACTACACTCCACTTTTTGAATAGCTTTGTTATCATCTGGTTTTATGTTTTTTATCAAATTTGCTAATATAAACTTCAAGAGAAACATATTTTTATTTCCATCTGTTAAATAATGACAAACGAGTTCATCTACATTGTTAAAAATATCATAGAAGAAACAACAAGAAGAATAATTTTTTAATAATAAATTTAAACAAACTATTTTAATATCTGTCTTCCATAGCTAGCAAAATAAACTTCTTGTAAAGGGACATGGCATGTAGCATTATTATTGGTATCTAACTCATGGAATTAATTTAATTAAATGACAAAACATGAAAATATTCTATTTTTACATTTTCTTTATATATTATTCTCTGATTTTGTTGTAGGGATAGTTGCTGGTTATGGAAATTTTATTAATTTAAATGTTGAAGGAGCTGAACAATTTTGGTATGATTTTATTTGCAGTGGGAAAGGTGGGAAGATCTTTGCAGGAGATCAATATGAATCAGCTGCTGCTGGTGATCCTTCATTTTGGGTAATTTTATTATTATTAATATAATGTACATACTAAATAATTTTTTTATTAATTTTATATGGCATATGATATCATTTATGCCACTGATGATTCATTAATGATATCATTGATAATTATTGGGTGGATTAATGGATGTGTAAACCATTGATTTTTAAATATTATGATTTGTTTTTTCATAAAAATGATCAAAAATAATGATACTCATTTATGATCTCGCAATGTTATCATCATCGTATTTGTGACAAATCATAAATCGAAACTTCAACTTGAACAAAGTAAAAAAATTGAAATTTAATTTCAAAACTATTATTTATTATAAGATATTTTTTTAAATAAAAATGGAATTTAATGATTCAATTTTACAATTTTACAATTTTTGATTATTATTTGATAATTACTAACATTTTTTTCAGATTATTCATCCAGTGTTAGAAAGACTTCTTCATGCCAAGTTATTATATGGTGGGTTCAAAGATGATCATTGGCCACAGGATATCAAATCAGAATATGTTTGCACAGCTGCTAATTGCTATAATTCTGAAACAAAAATAACAGGTTGCACATAATTTTAAAAATAATAATTGAAACTGAAAATCAAATAATTACTTTTATATTATAATTGTAGTAATAATAATTATTAAATAATACTATTTAAAATTCAGATACACTAATATATATATTTATAATCACAATTAATTGATTAAGTTTATTGATATATTGATAATAAATTCACATCAAAATCTTGATTATAATATAATATACTTCACTCCCAAGAAAAGTATGTCCTATAGCTACATTAGTTGGATCATTTATCATTTATGTATTTAATAAATGTATTACTAGTCCTTTTAATACTGCCCTAGTGATACATTTTAGCACTCTTACTAGTTGATGAATTGTAAAAACACCAAAGTTTATGCTTCACTCATCACCTAGTAAGAGTGCTAAGATGTATATAATACCACAAGAGCTCTGAAATGGATTCGTAATACATTTATTAAATAATTATTAAGTATAACAAATGATGCAATAAAATGGATTGTTGAGCTTATATTGCGCTGTTTCACTCAGCGCATGTCGGTTACCACTAGGCTAGAGGTAACCGACATGCGCTGAGTGAAACAGCGCAATATAAGCTCAACATGGATGTGCCCACCGTTAATACGTTCTACAGCCCCCTTTACGGTTGTATTTAAAATAGTATTAAATAATAATAATAATAATATCTACTCGCCATTATTCATAATATTATAATAAATCTTATGATTAATAACTATTATTTGTAATCATAGAATATAATAATAAATGTTGTTATGGTCATTTTGGTGATTCTCAGCTACTTGATGCCATCAGTGGGAATCCTAACAATTATATTGGACCAACAAATGATGAAGTTTTAAAAGCAACTGATCCTCGCTTATCATCATATTCGATGACTTATATTTATGATCATTTTGAATGGAGTCATTGTGATGAAAATTTCGATGAATTATTGGATAATCTAAGTAAACAAGCAGTAAATTAATTATTTTAATAATAATAATAATAATAATAATAATAATAATAATAATAATAACAGTATTAATGATAATAATAATAATAATAATAATAATAAAAATAACAATAATAATAATAATAATATTAATAGTAATAATAACAATAATAATAATAATAATAATAATAATAATAATAGTAACAATAATAACAGTATTAATGATAATAAAAATTAAGCTTTGACGAAAAATTTAAATTTTCTTAACTATGCAAGTATTATTTTTCTATGAAACTTCAAAATGAATTAAACGCAATAAAAAATCTTCCGGTGCTTGAATAATAATTTGTAATAATATAATTATATCCATTTTTATTACATTTTTTTATCTCTTATTACGATAGAGCGAGAATGATTATACTAAATTTATGCTATTATTTCATTTCAAAGATTTTTGTAGAATTTTTAATTTAATTATTCGATTTGATTTATCAGTAATTTTTTAATATATTAAAGAATTATTAATTATGATAAATAATATTTTATGATAAAGTTAAGCAATTTCAAATGTTACTATTATAATGAAATTTAAATTCGCAAAAATCAATTTCATTTCTATGTGATTATACTTCTATTGTAAGATATTATTAATCCAATCAAACTTATATTTTATAATGATTTATTTAAATTTCATCAATAATCCAGTGATAAATAAGTTATAACAATGAATAAGCTATTTGTGTAATTACCGTAGAGTACTTACCGTTATACGAACCGTACTTCTGATAAGTTAATGAATTATATATTAAAATAAGATTAAATTTTAATGATTTGTTTTATTTTGGGTGTATATTATTAGGATTTATATCATATTAAAGAGGATGCATTTTATTAAACCCTCCCCTGCACTCATTAGTATTTTTTGTTTTATAAATTAGTGTTGAATTCCTCCAAAAAAGTTTTCATCAATAGCATACATTGATTACTGAATATTATACTGTATTCAAAATGAAAATATTTTAATAATGAAACGGATTTGCAAATCTTAAAAATAAAAATAAATTAGAAAATAATAAAACAAGAGTAATTGTACAAAGAAAGTTTTAATATTATAATTGAAAACAACGATCATATCGAATTGAGCGAATTTTCATACAAATATAAAGTTAATGAAATAATCAGAATTATTAATTGTTTTTTATCTCCAATTTATTTTAAAAAATATTATAATATTACGTTTGCAATTCAACTTCTAACATACTATTTCCATCATCTATATCATTATTACGTATTTCTTCGTTCACCAGCCCGACGGAATTATCTGTAATACTTGGATCAATATTAACCAAGTCAACTTTGCTTTTTATTATTTGGAAATTTGGTACCATCCACAAACCACATGAACATTTATTCCCAACCCAGCTCCAGCTGCCCAATCGATTATTACACTTAAAGCAATATAATTTTCCATTTTCATTTGATATATCCACACCAACAATTGTAGTGGTAGTGTTGTTTGGTGGTTCCGTGAGAAATAATGATGTGCATTTGTTACTATTAACGTTAGTTAATGAGTGTTCATGAAATTCATTAGATGTAAATAATTCTGTGCGACATATGCGACACAAGCATTTCACGTCATAATTCATTTTAAATATGATTACTTGATCACCGGCACTTGATTATCATAGCAATAATGAATGAAATAATAGGAATTAACTGAGCAAATCAAACCAGTTCAACTAAACAAGAGGAACCACAAAAACTGTAACATTCATTTATTGCATGGATTGTACCGTCTGCCCTCCCGGAAATATTGCATTCCCGGAAATATTGCATTATCGCAAGAACTTCAAAATATTTTAATAAACTTATCTATAGCTGATTATCTATTGTTTTTTATTGATTGATTCCTCATATGTGTATCGTTGAAGTTGAACCGGAAGCGATTGAATGAACGGTGAATGTATTATAGATCATCAAACATCAAACATCAAAAACAATCTTACAATTATTTGATTGAATATTAGTGACTACAATAGTGAGTCCTTAATAGCATCGATACAATGTCATTAATATATTTTCCTTTCATAATGATATTTTCCTTGTTAAATATGAATTATTCGTTTCGAAGTAGCGTAAGAACTATATCATCACAATTCAATCGATTTAAAGTACAAATGAAAATCGAAATAAATTCTCCTGTTCGAGTCCGCTTTGCTCCATCACCAACAGGATCTCTGCATGTGGGTGGTGCCAGAACAGCGCTTTTCAATTGGTTATTAGCAAAGAAAACAAATGGAAAGTTCATCATTAGAGTTGAAGATACTGATGAAGCCAGATCAACCGCTGAATCAGAAAGATCAATATTAAATGATCTGAGATGGATGAAAATGCAATGGGATGAAGGACCAGAAGTTGATGGACCATATGGACCTTATCGTCAATCCGAGAGAAAAGACATCTACAAGGAAAAAGCAGAGGAACTAATTGCGAAAGGAAAAGCATACAGATGTTTTTGTTCAGAAGAAGAATTAGAAAAGAAAAGATTAGAAGCTGAAGCAGCTGGTGTTGACCCAAAATATGATGGTACATGGCGAGATGCTGATCCAGCTGAAATACAAAAACGATTAGATAATAATGAACCTTATACAGTTAGATTTCGAGTTCCTTCAAGTAAAGTGGTATCAATTGATGATGTTGTTCGAGGGAAAGTCACTTGGGATGCTAATGCTATGTTAGGAGATTTCATTATTTTACGATCTAATGGAATGCCAGTCTATAATTTTTGTGTGTCAGTTGATGATGCTTGTATGAAAATAACACATGTTATTAGAGCGGAAGAACATTTATCAAATACACTGCGACAAATGTTAATATTAGAAGCTCTTGATTATAGCCCCCCTACGTATGCTCATTGTTCACTTATATTAGGATCTGATCGTTCGAAATTATCGAAGCGACATGGTGCAACATCTGTGCAACAATTCAGTGAGAAAGGCTTCATTCCTGCTGCTATGATGAATTACTTAGCAAACTTAGGTTGGAATGATGGCACTCCAAAAGAAATTTATTCACCAACTGAGTTAATTAATGCATTTGATTTAAATCGTATCGTGAAAAGCTCTGCAATTTTCGATATGGATAAATTAAAATGGATTAATTCTCAACATTTAAGAGCTTTACCATTCGAAGAAATGAAAACAATAGTTTTACATGCAATGCAAACTACTGTAAATAATAATGAAAATACTTTATATGAGCCAATGTTACCATCAAATCAAGCAGAATTAGAATTATTAATGAAGAAACCAGAATTTTCTGATTTTTGGCAAATGAGTACAAAAATAGCACAAAGGTATTATTATTATTGTTATTATCACTAAACGTATTTTTATTTTTTATGGATTATTCAATCAATTCGGTTTTTTAATAAATGAAAGAAATGATAATATCAACATTATTATTATTATTATTATTAATTATAATCGTGATACTATATGATGTGTATGATGCGTTAGTTTTTATTCATAGAAGATACACACAAAATATTATATTTTACTATAATAATATTTATTTTTATCATTATTATTATTCAGTTTAAATATAAATAAGAATGTTTTCATTTCTTGTACTTGCCGTTTTGATTCCTATCATTGATATTATTATTTTTATATTATTATATAAGATGCATTTATTATTTTAAACATAATTATTATATTATGATATAATATTTTTTATAATAGAGATATGGAATTAACAATTGATACAAATAAACTTGTTGGATTATGTTTAAAATATAATATCGAAGATACTATTAATAATGATGATCATGTCTTGGAAGTATTAGAGTCACTTGAATCCTTACAATCAGTTATTAAATTATTGATTCGTGATTTTGAAAATAATAAATTTCCAACTGGTAAAGAAGAAAAATTTAATGAAATATGGAAAGCATATATGAAAGAAATCGGAGCTGAACTTGGATTGAAAGGTACAAATCATATTTATATTTTTATATATTAAGCAACTTCAATTGCAGCAAATTGTATTGAATAATAATAACAATAATAATAATAACAATAATAATAACAATAATAATAATAATAATAATAATAATAATAACAATAATAATAACAATAA
>VKHH01006954.1:0-13942 GCA_015144975.1 Epipyxis sp. PR26KG | reverse complement strand
AATGAATGAATGAATGAATGAATGAATGAATGAATGAATGAATGAATGAATAGGAATTAACTGAGCAAATCAAACCATTTCAGCTAAACAAGAGGAACAAACGAACAAACTAGAAAACATAACAGAGAGCCCTCTTAAGCTCTAGCTTCTTCGACTCAATGAATGAATGAATGAATGAATGAATGAATGAATAAGCAAATCAAAACAGCAGTTCCTGGAGTTCAACTAAACAAGAGGAAAAATCTAAAAAACATAACAAGGAATATGAATAACGATAAATTGAATTAATTGTGGTATTGTGGCATTCAATTTGATGAGCGCCTTTGCAGTGAAATTAGCGTACATACATAAATAATAAAATAAATAAATAAATAAATAAATAAATAAATAAATAAATAAATAAATAAATAAATAAATAAATAAATAAATAAATAAAACAAGTGGGCTTTGTACACATGTTAGCAGGACTTGTGTATATTTTCGAATCTCAAATCTCCGCCTGAGAGTAAAGAACATCTCGCATAGGGAAATTTCAATAATTTCACTGGACAATAATTGTTTTTGTACTTGGGAAATCATTTACAATTTACAGTACGACAGAAAAAACGATCGGTCACATGGTCACATTACGGTCTTCTGCTGCCCAGCATTTTCAATCACCTCGCTAGAAAATTTATTATTATTACAAAAGTTTGATTGTAACTTTATTGTGACAATGGCTTCGTTCACTAGTGATCAAAGTTTGCCTTTGTTACAAGTACTTATCCGTGAAAGAGATGCGTTAGGAAGTTTTGAATGTGAAAGCACCAGTAAAAGTTTTGTTGAAAACAACCCAATTGAAAGGTAATTTACAGTATTCTTGCTATTGTTATAATCTGATTATATTTCCCATCAATTTGTTTTGTCTACCTACCTTTGAAGCAGAATAGCATGCCATAAATACACATTTTCACCTTATGAAATATATTTGATAATATTTTACAGCTCCAATGACGAGAAGCTGGATGTACTTCAAAGAATTGACAAGTTTCAATCTATTACAAATATCAGACTGTCTCCTATTTACTCACCAAATGGTAAAGTTGTGTGTACAATTCATGAAGTGAAAAATCTATGTTTCTTCAATACATTCACTGGAGATTTGTTGTTGGAGCTTCCAATTAACGATGCTCAAAGTGTTGAATTTAGTCCTAAAGGATCATATATAGTCACTTGGTCAAGATATACAACACAAAAAGCTTCCAGTGGAGAGTCAACTAATCAAGGCAATCTGAAAGTATGGGACATTTCTGATATTATTAACGCGGATGGACATAACGGGAAAGAATCTGATCGCTTATTACAATCATTTTCACAAAAGACAGCTCGTCAACAAACAATTCAATGGACAGATGATGAGATATTTAGTTTTCAAATGGTCAGCTCTGGTGTTCATATATTACCCGGTAGATTAGGAGGTGATAACATAATAATAGATAAAATACCACACAAATCTTTCACTCAATATAAAGTGAGTCCAACAAGCATCCCGTTGGTATCTATTGCTATATTCAACCCAGAACAAGGTGGTAAACCAGCGAAAGTAACTTTGTATTCATTTAAGCCGGATTGTAGTAAAGGCTCCGCAGTAGAAGGCCCATTATCATCAAGAACAGTATTTTCAGCAACAGGTGACTTGTGACAAATAACTCGAGTATCTACTTTTGTGCACGTAAATATATTTTATTTCGCAACTCGACTTTGTCAATAAATATATGATGTGATACCAATTAATAAATATCGCGCTTCTTATATTAACATGTTGATAAAACGTTTTCGTTATTATTAAAACTATTATAATAATTATTATAATTATTATTATTATTATTATTAATTTTCAATGATCTTCAATCATGTTTAGAGGCTTTGATGTTATGGAATTCAATTGGATCTTCACTTCTCATTCGAACACATGCTGATGTTGATTCTTCCAATTCATCTTATTATGGTGCAACTGGCTTATACATAATGCAAGCTGATGGAGACATTTCCAATAAAGTAATTTTATTTTTCTAAAAAAATTATTTATCATAATTAAAATTTCACAATTTTTGTGTTGATAATATGATTTGTTTGTGGAAATATAAAAATATTTTGTTTTTTATAATAATAATCACCCATGATTTTGTTGCGGAAATAAACAAACAAAATTTTACTAAAGTATTATTATATTTTTATGATATATATAATAGGTGGAACAAAGTAAGGATGGCCCAGTGAACGATGTGCAATGGTCCCCTGCTGGAGATCGGTTTGTTGTCGCCGCTGGCACGATGCCATGTCATACCACATTATTTAATAATAAAGCTGAACCTTTGTATCAATTCGGTGCAGCTCATCGGAATACTATTTCATGGTCACCACATGGACGGTTTCTTGTCCTTGCAGGTATTATTTCATCTCAATATGATGGTTAATTTGCATGTGATATTATTTCATTTTCTAAAATCAATATTATTAATAATAGTAGAATTTAAGTATTATAGTTATTATTTTATTATTATTTTCCTGTTTATTATAAATAATACATTTATCATATAATAAATATAATATAATATAATTATTTGTTTTATTCAATGCCAGCTAAAACAAATTTCTTAAAATAAAATTGATTTATTAAAACGTATATATTATTGTTATGTATTGTATTATTATATAAATAGGATTTGGTAATTTAGCTGGTGAGATGGATTTCTGGGATATGACTCGTATGAAAAAGCTCGGATCGAATACATCTCATTGCTCTGTGACATACTCATGGAGTCCCGACTCCAGGTCTGTTTATCTACAATATTATTATTAATTACTATTAAATTCGATACCATATAATGATATATCAATTTTCAAAGAATGAGATTACTTTTTCATTCAATTCATCAGTTCAATATGATTGTTTGTATGAAATAATAATATAATATCTCATGTTATTAAGATGGCATTGAGATGTTATTATAACATAAACCACTCTGACTCTGTATTGATTAGATAATATTATCAGAATTATCATAAATTACAACTTTCTAATAACGATGAATGAATTCAAGAATTGAATGAAAAACGACAAGTTTTTGAATTTTTCTCTATGTCAAAGTTAAAATCCAACTTGAATTAAACAAATTATTATTTTTATAATTATTATTTTAGGTATTTTTTGACTGCTTCATTAGCTCCAAGAATGAATGTAGATAATAATTTCAAAGTATTTAAGTATAATGGGGTTGGGCCTGTGATGCATCAGTCATTTGAACGATTGTATGATGCTATGTGGAGACCTTCTGATAAGGACGTTTATCCTAACAGAGCATCATCACCTAAACGTAATGGAACAAATGAAGAAACAAAAACAAGTTAGTTTTATTATCATATTATTTTTAAAAAATATTTATATTTGATAAAGATTTTTAATATAATTAATTATATTATGAGAATAAATATCATACATGCAAAATAATAATAGTAATAATATTCATAATAATGAAAGAATAACAATAATTATTATTTTTTACATTTAACCAAGTTTAACATAAGGTTTTACAGCAACGATGTCAACCTTTATAAAATAATAATAAATATTTATTATGATTATTATTGAATAATATTTATTATTTTATGTTAGTATATCATAATAAAATGTTCTATGATTTCATTCATAATAGTTGCTGTGGTTGCTCCTCCAGTTGCAAAAGCAGCTCCATATCGACCACCTGGATCCACGGGTAGTTTGAATAACTTCATGGAAAGAGAAGTAGTTGCTGCTGGTAAAGTCAAAAATGGAAATATTATGTCTTCAATTCCATCGAAATATACACCTCAGAAAAGAGTCATTCCTGGCATGGCACCTCCTTCCACTACCTCGAATACGTCCGGAAACAATAATAATAAGACAAATGCAGGTAATGCCCCCCCCCTTTCCATACTTATCTTCTTCACTTTTGGACATATATAATCAAATAATTAACATTTTATATTATTATTATTATATTTAACAAATATAAAATATACTTATTATGACACTTGATACTATATGATTATGATAGGAAATTCAGATGGAAATAATAAAAAAGATAATAAAAATGGAAAAACGAAAAAGAATTCTGAAATATCACCTCCAGTGGTTGCAGTGACTGCAGTGGTTGAGCCTCCTGTTCCTATGACAAGCAATACAATAATAACAGAAGAAGATACTCCCATAGAAAAAGAAAAACGAGCAAAAGCAATTCGAAAAAAGTTAAAACAAATCGAAGAAATCAAAGCAAAACGAGATTCTGGTACACAACTCTCAGCTGAACAGGTAAGTTATAATTTTATATTATTAATTCCTTGACTTGACATGACTTGTGTGATTTTATTATTTGATTATAATATATATAATTTGATTGTAATTAAGACTATTTAATCTATTTCCTCATTTGTTATACTTGTGTAAAATTTCAAAAGAAAATTTTATCATATTATTATGATAGGTTTATTGACCCAATCATATTGATAATATGATGCTTGTCCTATGTAATATATCATAATATCATAAAATTATAATAATTTTTTTATTATAAAAATAATATTTTCTTATTTAATATTATAATATTTGTTTAGGTTGCTAAAATTTCAACTGAAGCTGAATTAATTGAAAAGTTAAAAGAATTAGAAGTATAATTAGCTAGTTTAGATTTTATGAAATTATTATTTTTTATTATTATTGACTTCGTTTAGTCTTAATTATTATCTTAATTGGTAATGCAAATTAATACAATTTTTATTAATTAAATCTAATTTTATGATTTCAATTGAAATTTAATATGTTTTTCTTGAATTTAACAATTACTAAATTATTAAATTATTATCTTATTGACTCGTATGATGAGACATCTTATCACCATAATCAACAATCAAAATGAGTGACAGATTTGTTATGGTACATTATGAATAACAATAAATTTTGTATGATAAATTTTAAAAGAAAAAATCTTGAAATAAATTTATAAACATATTTAATTATATTACATCGTTTGATGTTTGATATGAAATAATGTATATTACAAATTTGACAGCTTTATTTTTCAAATCATATTTTAATATTTTTTGTCCCACTGATTAATTAAATTAATTAAACGTTTGTAGCTCTTCGTGCTGTTTTTTCAATAATTTTAATTTTTGCTCTTCTTCTTGTTCAACAAGTTTTTTGAAATAGCTATAGGAAAATTCAAGGATGTCAATTGGATCTTCTTTAATTACAGCTTTGGTGTATTGACGAAGTATCTTGCCCAATTCAGGATGAACTTTAATTTGGTCAGCTGAGAATATTCTTTCCACTTCCATTTCTTAATACTTCTATTCTTTTTAGTAATGCTGGTATGGGATGATTCCGGGATTTGACTTACTTTAATATAAACAAGAGTCAAGAGACACAAGCAAAAACCAAAAAAAGAGCGAAACTGTTGGACTTTTTTAGTATTTTCAACATATTGTACAAATTTAGACTTCACAACAAAAATATAATAGAGAAAACAACAGTTATTAGTGGTTAGATTTCCAAGATAGCTTTGTTTTTGAACAAAAATTGAACGGTTTCGCATTCTCCACCCAACATTCATTTTTATTATTTTTCAATCATGTGTTATATTGAAAATTAAGCATTCTTTCGTTATTGTGCTTTGAAATTTTGAAAAGTAACTCGTGGGCCAGATGCAATAATTTTTTCATATATTTTATGTTGTTAATGCTCTGATGAAATTATCAATTGCTTCAGTATTATTTATTTTTGCATCACTAATAAATTTCGTGAAAGGTGACACATGTCCGAATCTATGCAGTTCTCATGGAAGGTGTATATCATCTGATAGAGTTTGTCAATGCTATGAAGGTAGTTTTGAAGTAAGTTATTTTAAATGATCAATTTAATTTGGTTTGTGTATCATATTTTAGGTTTTACTGGTGCTGATTGCTCATTAAAAGTGTGTCCATCATCGCGTGCTTGGACTGATCAAGCTACAGGAATTGATGAAGCACATAATATTGCTGTTTGTTCAAATATGGGAGTTTGTGATACTGATACAGGTAAACATCATTGTATTGAATATTGCTATTATTTGTTTTGTTTTAAAATTCAATCAAATTAAATTGTTTCCACAAATTAAATCTATATATATTTGTTATTGATTTACTCCTCATTTAATATTCTGTAATTTTCATTTGTTAATTGCGATTATAATTCTTCCAAATATTTAATTTATTAAAAAAATATTTGTATTAGAATTTCCTTCGTTTGTTTTATTCGTATTGTTATGATCTATACAGGAATATGTAAATGCCGTGAAGGCTTTGAAGGAATAGCTTGTGAGCGACAGTCATGTCCCAATCAATGCAATCACGTTGGAGAATGTCAATCGATGTATTATTATGCTTTAAACAAAGACAAAGGCAGTGGTGTTGTGTATGATTATAGCCTGCCATGGGATGCATACAAGATCTATGGTTGCTCATGTGATCATAATTATAATGGTTATGATTGCAGCTTACGAGTTTGCCCAAGTGGTGACGACCCATTAACAGGTACAATAACATATAAACAGACTGTCCTTCAGTATAATAATAAAAAATATCGTAATATTATACATTTTTATCCATAATATTTTATAATATTAAATAAATAATAAAATAATAAATTTTATAAATTTACTAAAACTATTCACTAGGTACTACTCAAATATCTGCAACAAATCCACTTCAATTCAATGAGATTCAACGAGTCACTTGTAAAGCTGATGGCGGTTCATTCACATTATCATATAAAGGAGAAGTTACGAAACCTATTCCATATAATGCAAAAGCATTTGAATTACAAGCTGCAATCGAAGAAATCCCTTTAATAGGATCATCGAATATCAAACTTGTCATGTATGGAGCTCAAGCTTGCTTTGATTATTCAACATATTGGACTGTAGAATTCTTACAGAATTTCGGATCATTGTCATTATTAGTTCCTGACATCAGGTACATTATTATCATTATTATTTTATTAGTTACGAATAATGTATATATTATAATCTAAATAATATTATTATTCATTTAATTCGATGCCAATAAAAACAAATTTCTTAACAATCAAACAGATTGATTAATATATTATTATTAATTATCTTGTCAATAATATTAATATTTAGTTATAATTATGTTTATTTTTGAGATTTATTACAATTAACTGTGTATCCCGGGTCACATGAATATATATTTATTAATAATATCTAGATTATTATCAATGTTATTTTCATATAATATGTATATTATGGTTTATTGCTCATTCTGATCTGATTCGTTATGAATCTAACTGACACTTTCATTGCTGTTTTTTCAAAAATCAGAAAATACTAAATTTTATTTTATAAATATTTTTGTGATAAACCGAACTTGGTCTTGCTTACTTAAGAATAATATTAATTTGATATGATAATAATATTATGATATTTTATATTATTATTATTATTATTATTATCATTATTATTATTATTATTATTATTATTAAAAAATTATTATTATTATTATTATTACAGGAAATTGACCATCTCGAGTGCATTGCAGAACTCTTCCATTAGTGTGGTGAAGGTAGTTGATGGAACAAAAGAAAACGAAGCATGTTCGAATCGAGGCATATGTGATACCAGTGATGGGGTATGTACATGTGCTGATAACTTTGATACCAGCAATGGCTATAATGGACAAGGTAAATAATGATGATAATAATGATGATGATAATAATAAGAATAATTATAATGTGTTGTAATAATGATAGGTACTCGTGGTGATTGCGGATATACTACCGAGACTATTCAATATTGTCCCGGTGAAATCGCATGTTCCGGACATGGGAATTGCTTACAAAACCCGACTTACCGTTGTGAGTGTTCATCCGGATGGACTGGTTCTGACTGCTCTGATCGACTCTGTCCGAAGGATTTGGCATGGTTTGCTTTGCCAGAATCCGATCATACAGCTCATTTATCAACTTACGCAGAATGTAGCAATGCTGGACTGTGCGAAAGATCTTCCGGTACTTGCATATGCAATGAAGGCTTCACAGGTATCCTTATTATAATACCGATAATAATAACAACCAGCAATAATAATAATGATAATAATAATGATAATAATAATAATAATAATAATAAAAATGATAATAATAATAATAATAATAATAATAATAATAATAATAATAATATAATGAGAGGGTATGTTTGGACATTACCCTTACCGTAACTTAAATGACTTACCCATTGTTCTAAAAGTCTATTTAAGTTAGATTTATGATATAAATATTTCATATGATGCTTGTGTGTTTCATGGGAAGGGGCTATGATAATTAACTATGATATAATGAGCCTGAAGGTGGGTTAGACTCCATCCTTGTGGACAATATTTTGCGGAGCCCTCCTCCCATAAAACATAATGCATTTATTGTGCTTGTCTTCGCACTGCAATTAACACCACACCCGCTGATAAATTAGTTAATATTATTTGATTTTTTAATGAACAATGACAGGTGCTGCTTGTAGTCGTTTGACTTGTCCTGGAGCCTCTTCTGATACGGATGGTTGCTCTGGTCATGGCCAATGTTTAGACATGAACTCACTTGCTGCTCTCGCCACTGTGAATGGCGTGTTAGGCGGGTTCACTTACGGTGATACTCCTAATAAACCATCAACATGGGATGCTACACGTGTATTCGGGTGTTACTGTGATTCGGGATATGCCGGATATGATTGTTCATTATATATCTGTCCATATGGTGATGATCCAGACACGAGAAATCAGGTATCATATTATCATTATTATTTTATTATTATTTTTTATAAATAATTAAAATAATTTAATAATTTTAATATTATTATTATTTGATAATTTCAAAAAAAATTATATATATTATTATCAAATATCTCTTAAAACATAATTATTATTATAATTTTTATTTATTTTCAGTTGGATGAAAAGCAGATTATTTCTTGTACGGATAGTGATGGCTCGGGTAATATCGTATTAAAATTCCGAGAGCAATCAACTGCTTCGATCTCACCCACCGCCACTACAGCTGAAGTGAAGAGTGCCATAGAATCTCTATCAACCATAGGTAAGCAATGAATAATATTATAAAAAATATAAAAAATAATCAAAAATGTCTGATATTATTTCATTGGTGACCTCATATTAATAGGTGAAGTGGCAGTAGAAGTGTATGAAGATGATGATTCAGATCAACTCTGCACTTCCAGTGGTGTGATTAATCAATTTGTTATCACATTTTTAACTGATCACTCGGACTTGCCATTGATTCAAATAACATCTCAAGATGTTGATTCTATTGACATTAAACAGTATGTGGCAGGTACGAAAGAAAATAAAGTTTGTTCCGGACGAGGCATTTGTGACGAAACGACTGGCATATGTCAATGCTTTGAAGGGTATGGGTCATCGAATGGTAAAGGGGGATCAGGCTCTCTAAGAGATTGTGGTTATATTGAACCCATATCACATAAGATATAATAATAAATGTTTTGTTTATAATGACCCCTTAATTGAAACCCCTTAAATTAATTAAATATAATTATACCAATCTATTTATCCTTTCCAAGCCAATTGAATATTACTATATATAACTCATATGTAAATAGCTAATTATGGAGAACAAAAAAATCTATAATAATTCCATATCATTTAATTCTATGTTCTATCATCTACAGTATATACCTTATATACTACAAGGGGTATACCTTATATACTTATATATACACAAGTATATTACAATATTATATTATGCCGTGTCTACCCTATGAATATGAATAATAAAGTTGTTATGATCTATACTATAACTAGGATATACAATTTAATTCAATGTCTATTTATGACACTTTCATGTTTGTGAATTCATCCACACCAAAATAATATCTTTAACAGTCACAATATAATTGCACCTTCCTCAAGATGGTTCGAGAAATTATGTGGCCATATTATTCTTTTCAGCATTATTTTTTTGAATCCATTAAGTTTATTCTAGGATAAATGAATGGATACGCTATGTTTATATTACAATAAATGTTTCAAATTATTTGCAGTATGATAATATTTCACAACTGTTAATGTTTTATTATTATGATATCTAAAAGTATTTATTTTTTAAATTTCAATTAAGTAAATGCATATACTGTACAGTCATTTGATTTTCTATTTTATAAAATTCTATTTTGTAATTTCTCTTCCAAAAATAATTCTGAAATAAACATTTTTGGTAATCAATATTAGTTATAGACTATATATATTTTTTTCTGTATATCACATTAATTAATTAATAATTGTTATTTTATACAACATATGATGATGCATATAATGTACATATTATAAATGGATCTAATAATAATAACTTCTTCCAGTAAAATATTCGATCGTCATTCATCCAGGGACGTTTCGCTTTTAAATCTTTCACTTTTTTACAGTTCCAGAGTTGTTTACAGATTAAAGTTATTCTAAGATTTACTTCATATGATCGAATCAAAATATTATCAATACTACAGAATATTTTTATTTGTGCAATTGTACGATACTAGATACTAGATACTAGGGATCACTAACACAACGGTACTGTATACTTGTATACTGCACATACTGTTCATTTGAAATAGGAGTATAAAAGAATTTCAGAGATTACTCTAGATATTCAATGGCATTACCTCATCTTCCATCCACTGCAAAGCTTGATTTTCCAAGTCATGGTGGAAGCTTGATTAATCTTGGATGTTATAAAAACAAGACGGCCAATAATGAGACGTACAGAGCAGATTTGCTCATTCACACAAACATGACATCAGTAGGTAATGAAAGCGATTTGTGTGCGAAAAGTGGATTAGATCAGACCCGGTTTCACAAAGGATTTAATCGAAGACATGTTAGCAATATCAGCAATCCGTCGGCTGATATAACACGAGAATTTGAACGTACATTTGCGAAGAAATCAATGGCATTGGCACGAGCAAGATCAGAAAACTTGAAGTCAATAGAACATCAGAATGGATATGATATAATAACAGGAACAGCAAAAGGAAAGGGTCCACTGAATCGTGTTGAATCTCTACGAATCACAGGTAGAACTCTTTGTTTTGATGAGTAAATTAAGAATTGCAAGGATAATAATTGATGAAAATTAAATATAATAGGATCAACAGGAGTTGGAAACGATTCATTAAAGCAGGGTAAAGCAATATTAAATGATTCACCAAGTAAATTCTTCACTCCAATGTATAGTGGACCTAAACAAGATTATCGACAAGATTTATTACATCGTGAAGGTCTTCAAACAGGGAAATACACAAGTATATTACAATTAGGAAAGAAAGATATGCCTTCCTATGGGATTGAAGACCAATTCTCAAAATCACAATATACTAATAATTCTGAAAAAACAAGAACAGGATTAGTAGAAGCCAGAATACCAGGAAAATATACACCAAGAAAAATTGAGAATAATCCAAGTGGAAAACAAGGAATTGTTGAGAAATGGAGTAGTTCTGTTGATATAAGTTATAATACTTCTAAATGTATTGAATAGGGCACACTGTTCATGGAATAGCTTTTATAAAATTGTGAAAAAATATTGTAAAAAGTGATAATTAAATTTCGGCGTTTTTGACAAATTTCACATCGTATAAATTAATATTTTATTAAACTGAGGTAGTTTTTATGGCACTTCTCAGTTTGTTTTATTCGTTATTTTTATGATGTATTTTCAACTCAAATTACACTCTAATTTTAAGAACAAACTTTTAAGAAACTAACCCTTGATTATTATTTAATACGTTAAATTTTTATTAATACGTATAGAGCTAGTTGCAATGTGCGTTTTTCATAATTGAATCGAAAATATTACTTTATTATATACAGTAATTCCAGAATTTATATATATTTTTATTGAAAAGAAAGTAAAATACGGCAAAATAAATGTGTGCATTTCATTCAAATATCATTTTCTAGCTCAACTTCGGCAATCAGAATCATGAATGAATGAATTAATAGGAATTAATTGAGCAAATCAAAAATTATAAACTGCTAATTATGAATGAATTTGTGAGAAATTTTCCTGCCTTTTCCTAGCCTTTTCCCGTTGTCTTATCCAACAGCCCTGCTCTGTTTTATATATATTTTTATACTACTCACAATCGCTGATCAATACAATCTACTGTAGAATCGAGATACAAGAGATAGTGCCAGGGCATTATTTACCTTATGGCTTAAACCTGTATGGCACTGGATTTCAAAATCATCCACCAGTGAATCTTTCAAACAAATTGTAACGATGTCCGTATTTGTAACTTTACTTTCATTTCTATTCATTATTACACCATCGTTTGGTTTTGAGGGAATGACAAGATTTGCTTTTGACAATGGAAAGGGTTCTGGTTACAACCACGAAGAGGTTAACCAGTTAAATAAAACTGACACTATGAAGATTATTTATAATTCTAACATTCCCGACAGATTACAATGGACACACAATTATGGATATTGTGGAGGTACTGTAATATTCCGTAAATTCAATATTTTATCTTAATTGTTTTTATTGTTTATTTCAATATTTTTATATCAAGAGGTGTCCCTTATCATGGCTGGTTTACAACATGGCCAATATTTCTCTCAATACGATATTCGTGACATTGCTGTTGCTGATCCAATAGCAGATAAACAATCTGGGGGATATTGGTACACCGTTGGTCAGAACGATCAACGTGCTGCAGAAAATGTGCGTTTGAATGGAATTGAATTTTCCAGTGAGGCGGAGACTAGTACTCAAGACTATGTGAGCTGGATCAAGTCCATGACTAAGCAAGGATATGCTGTAACTATTTGTATTTTCATGAACCATTACTTGTTCTATGGATCTACAGATCCTTTGGCTGGCGATGCAGAGTATGATCACATTGTTACTGTTTACAAGTTTGAATCCAATTTCGATGACGATAAATACCATGAAGATGATATTATCACAATTAGCGATCATGGATTGTGGGCCCCTCGTCGCACTGGACCACAATACTATTTTAGCTATAAGGTAAAAGATTTCATTGGAAATCGGCGTGAAGCGAATGCTGAAAACGGAGCTATTTATACCCTCCCTGCAACGGGTGTAGCTATGCCTTCCATGCTCACAAACAAAAAATCTTTTCCTCTCAATTATGGCATTGCACACACTGGAATAATTGATGAAAATAAGGAGTGTCTTCCTGTGAAAATTGAAACAAATGTGAATTACGAATCGCCACAAATCGCTGTTCATTCTGAAGAGAGGCCAACACCGATGGAAATAATTCTCACTTTGACGGTGTCTGGCATGCAGCCCGGGGTTGTTTATGTATTGTATAAATATAATGATGAAAGTCTTGTACCAATCTCTAATTTTAATAATTATAAAAATAATGCTGTGATGTCATTTGAAATCACTGTAGCTGCACCAGAGACCAGCTATGTAATGACAGAAAAGATAATGTCGAACGAAAAAGCGATTTACCGTGCAGTGAAGAAGTGAGAATGGTGTTATATTATTTATGGATTTTTTGTCTTAATTAAAAAGTGGAATATATTGTTTTTACTATGATTATGGTTATATAATATATTTTAGATGCCATCACATAGAATTGCATCATTACATTTTATGAAATATTATTCATTCATTCATTCATTATATACTTAATGATGATATTATGTACTGTTAATTATAATTATTTTTTTCTTGATTTTCTTGTTTTTCATTAGTTAAGTTGTCTTAGGTCGGATCCCAGACATGGTAAAAAAAACCGCGGTAAATACCCCCCCGCTTGGAATATATGCATTTCCATGCACAATCTAAAAAATCTCATCAAGCCATTAGGTA
>VKHH01006953.1:0-10250 GCA_015144975.1 Epipyxis sp. PR26KG | reverse complement strand
TGTTGAACTTTCAATGCTAAGGCTTTGGCTTTCTCAGCTGCTTCTTTTTCTTGTTGAACTTTCAATGCTAAGGCTTTGGCTTTCTCAGCTGCTTCTTTTTCTTGTTGAACTTTCAATGCTAAGGCTTTCTCAGCTGCTTCCTTCTCTTGTTGAACTTTCAATGCTAAGGCTTTGGCTTTCTCAGCTGCTTCCTTCTCTTGTTGAACTTTCAATGCTAAGGCTTTGGCTTTCTCAGCTGCTTCTTTTTCTTGTTGAACTTTCAACAATATTAGCTTTTCTTCTTCCTCTTCCTTTAACCTTTTATTTCTTGAAAGAACTTGCGCAATTAATGAAACGATGATAACAGAACCAACAGCAACAATTGACCCAATCCCTCCAAAATCAATACTAAATTTATTTCCTGAAGTAGCTATGGATTCTGGAACTAACTTAACTGCACTTTTCTCAGAAATTATCTTGGTTGTTTCTTTTGATGGAGATGAAATAACATTTACAGACTCCGAAAGTGTCACAGATTCATCATTTGAATTAGAAGCAATATTGATGGATTTCTTTTGGTATGAAACATCATTTGATTTTCTTTTCAATAACTTATCCAGTAACTGTGAATATTGAATAGATTCCTGTGGAGAAAATTTTACTGTCATTTTAAGCTGTTGATGTGGTTTAAGAAACTGATTACGAAGTACATAAGGGGTAGTTATTTGAAATGTTATGCACAACAAAGTAAAGACAATGTTAAGGTAAAATAATTCCATATTTGTAAATGAAGATTGTTGATGTTTTATTCAATTGCAAGATAATAAATGTGGAATAGCTTTACAATCAGCGATAATAATAATAATAATTGAAGCCTGTATTGTATATATTACATATACACATAGATGATGTTGAAGATCTTGCGGTGCTACCGTGCTTTAAGTTCACCGTACCGGCAATATTTGAAAAAAACTTAATTATTTTTATTATTATTACTTTTATATTTATATATATATATTCCTGCTGGTATATATTACGGCATTAACGAACAGTACAATACCTCTTCCACTCTTCCACTAGTTCTACAAGACCATACAACCATACAGCACAAATTCTTTAAAAAATTATATATTTAAATATTTTCTACTTTTCTACATTATACACATTTTGGATCATAAAATTAATTTTGTAACAGTTGAAAGATGAACTTTGTGGTTATTCTTGTACTGCTATCCATGCTGAATAATAATGCTTGTTCTTATTTATTTACGACTCGCAAGTTTTTCACATCCACTATTTTTTCTTTATCTCAAAACCCAAATGATGACTATGATACCCTCTTCAACAAGTTGTTGGATAAAAATAAACTTCTTGTTATTCCACCAACCATCGACAGTATTCCTCAAAACAATAACGTGTTAGATTTCAATACTCTGTCGAATATAGTGCTAAAATTGCAAAATATAAAGTTCAGTGATATTGATAAGGATTTATTTTATTTCGACAAGACCTTTAAATTTGATTCAATGCAAAAGTTATTGACTGAAATGCTGCAGTTTATGAACTCACCAACTTTCAACTACAACGACATAACCATCTCTCCCATACAAATAATAAGTGGAAGTATATTACTGCCTTTATTATCTCTTGTAACACATCGTTTAGTGGCAAAGAAGAGAGTTGTTTCAACGACATCAACGACAATCAATCAAGCCAATAACAATAAAACAAAAACCGCAAAACTAATTGCTACTATTGATGAAATTGATAATAATAGATATTCTGTTGAAAAAGAGCTAGATAACAATTCGAGGAGTAAATTTTCAAATAATATGGTTGGTGATGTTGAAAATATTAATGTGCGTCAATCAGTAAGTGTAAGAGCTAACCAACGATCTAATAACAATCGTTATCAAATTCCAAATGTTGATGAAAATATAAAAAAATATTACGATGATGATTTGGATGATGAAGACACGATTAATTTAAATAATGTTAAAACACGGGAGGCTGTTGGAACAAATAAATATGATAAATATAGCGAGGAAGAACTTTGTCAAAGCATCATGAAGATTATATTTGGAACAAAATGATAAATATGATCAATTTTAAATATTTAAATTATCTCAATATTTTACATTGATTTGGATATATATTCACTAGGCCTTGCTACATACATATTGTCGTTGTAAATTTTCCCCGATAAAATAATAATTATTATTAAAAGCGTCATCAATAAGTTTTCACCAATTTTTTTCTACTATATCTCTTCCTGTTATTCAAATTTAATGATCTGATTTGGTTAGGTAATTTTAATAAATGTATTCGTTCATTATAATTTCCCTAATAACTTATATTTTACCAATTACATTTTTTTAATTCTGGAATAATAGCTTATTAATGTTCATCTTATTTGCAACGTAAATGTGTTTAACCATATCTATAGTTGAAAATAGCTAATTTGAACAAAAAATCATGTTATGAGAAGTCTTAATTACACAGCTTGAATATTGGATAAAACTCCATTAAACTCTAGGTGTTTCATACATCAAAATGTAATAGCATTGCTTAAAAACATATTGAAGTTACAGAAATGTGAATAGGATACATGAAATGTTTATTTTGTTGTATTTAAATTAATTTATACAGTATCAACAATATATATACAGTAAACACGATTCTTGATAAATCGCACATTTGAGAAGTTTTTAGTGTATAGAAATATGAGAACAGATGAATAATAGATATATTAATTATTCAATTAAGCATTCAGTAACTGCATCATTGCAATATTGACAATATTGTTTCCATTTTCCTCGTTGTTCAAAATGCAACAAAGACAAAAAATAGGAAAATAAATATATTTTGGTTCATTTGTAACTAGAGTGCTTTTAATATTAACTCATTTCAATAAGAAGCAGCGATCGTTAAAAAAGCTATGGTGAAAGTAGAGTAATTTTTTTGTTTTTTTTCCAATAAAAAATGAATTTGTTGATAGAGATTAGAGAATGAATGAATTAATAGGAATTAACTGAGCAAATCAAAGCAATCATTCTAGATAAGAGGAACAAGCCGGAAAACATAAACAGAGAGCCAACCTCTTAAGCTGAATGAATGAATGAATGAATGAATAAATAAATGATGAATTGAAATCAATAAAACTAAATAAGAGGAACATACCAGAGTAAGCCCGACGTTAACATCTTAAGAATAGATGGATGAATCTTGGTGGGGTAATATTTTACTTGACTACTTTTTTTTGGGGGGGAGTGTTCGGTCTGCTGCTGGGTGGGATACTGGGATATATAAAAATGTGTAATAATGTATAATAATATACTGTACTCAGTGCAAAAACAAAAAAATTCCAGTTTGAAAGAAGACTCGCATTGTGTTTTCCTTTAAAAAAAAGCTTTACCTTAATTATAATCTTATATTATAGTTCTTGGTTTCTTGTAAAAGTTAAAAGTTATAAGATAATTACCATCCTACGCTACGGTCCTGCGTACGTTTATTATTAATTGTACAGAACTTTTTATAATTTATTGAAAAACTCATAAAACAAACTCTTTTCCTGTTTTTTGTTCTGATATCGAGATATCGACTATGCACAAGTCTAAAAATTACAGCGAAGATCATTCCTCTGTAAAAAGAACAAAATATAATGAAGATAGTTATGTGAAAGACAGCACGAATGACAATCATCAAGGTTTTGATAAAGGGAATAAATCTCATGATCGAGATTTTGACAAGAATATGAATCGACAGGATAGTAGAGAGAGAAATAATGTGAATAGGCAAAATAGTAGAGAGAGAAATAATGATAAAAGAATCCGTCGATCTAATAGTAGAGATAGATATTATGATAGTAGTAAAATAAATGAAAAATATAAAAATGAAATTAATTATAGAAATGAAAGAAATGATAACAGGAGAGATAATAAAAATTATGATGATCCTATTAACAGAGATAGAATTCAAAATTTGGCTAAAAGCAGCTTTAATAATAAGAAAGGAAATCAGCATAATATGAAGCCACCAAAACAAGAATCCTATCGACCATCAAGTGAAGAGGTGTGGGGTAAACAAGAAATAGAAGAGAAGAAAAATGATGAAGAAGTTAAAGATGAGGTTATTTATAAACCAGACTTTGGTTTGAGTGGAGCTCTTGCAAAGGATAAAATTACTGGTAATACTGTTAATGGAGTGGTATTAAAATGGACAGAACCATTGGATTCGGCTAAACCTACTTTACAGTGGAGACTGTATGTGTTTAAAGAAGATAAAATAGTTGAAACTCTCTTCATTCATCGTAAAAGCTGCTATTTAATTGGAAGAGATAACCGTGTAGCGGATGTTATAGTTGCGCATCCTTCATGCTCAAAACAACATGCAGTAATTCAATTTAGAGAAAAGCGAAATAAGACGGGAGGAAGTATTGGTTTATATAATGAATCTGATTTTGAATCTGGTGAAATAGTACCTTATTTGATGGATTTGGGTTCACCTCATAAAACATTTTTAAATGGAAAAGAAATTGAAGATGCAAGGTATTATCAACTGAAAGTCAAAGATTGTATCAAATTTGGCGGTAGTACGAGGGAGTATATTTTGCTGAATGATAGTTCATTGGATGAATGAACTTTAAATAACTTTGTTCAATATCTTAACATATTATATCGGTACACGATGTACTTAAATTATATTTTTAATCATTTAATGACAGAATCGAATAATGAAAATATTTATTATCGTAATAATTTAGGATCAGTTCATAATAAAACTTAAACTTCAGCATAAAAAATGATGAATATACTAATCTTAAATTCTAAAATTCCATTTAGGTTTATTTAATCTGGATAGAACATTTTTTGCGGAGAAAAGTCGACTTATTATGCTTAAACTAGTGTTAATTTTAAATCAATTCATAGTTCTTCAATACTAGTAAATTCTTCCAATAAAATTGGTTTAAAGATGTGGCATCATTATAAAAGGCAGTTTATTGTGTAGCAATACATTTATTTTATTATTATTCTTGAGGAAGAATTTAGTTATTTTACTATGGTAGTTTTTTCCCATATAATAGTGTATTGTATTGATTGATGATCACGGCATGATTCCAAAAAGGCACTACGTTTCTCATATAGCTAGTAGAAGAAGAACTAGTAATGGATCATTGAAAATAGTAATATTGTCAAATTACATATAGGACCTGATATCAATTTAATCTGGATCCTAAAAAATATTCATCAGATACATTACACATACCATTGCTCATTATTATTAACCCAAAATAGAAAGTACAAATTAATATAAACCTGAAGGTCTTGATATGAGAGATGCAAAAAAGTTACATTTGTCTATGATAGGTTTACAGATTTGTCTTTGATCGTATTTACATCAAACATGCGAGTTTTAGCTTGATAATTGTTTTGTAAAGGATTACAGCCGTTTCGTTTTTATTCATTCATTCAAAATACCTCATTATTAATTCTCTGTAAATTACAGTTTTGATTTAATTGTTGCAACCTGGGATAGCCTTAAGAGTAATACTCTTCAATGTACTAGATCTTAGATTGCAGTATATCCAATTGTTTACTTAAATAACAATAATGCTGTAATTCTGTATTATAAGATTATAAGTTACTCAACGCTTTCATATTTTTTTACTTCACATCAAGCTAGTTCCTATATTTTACTAGATCATCAACTAATTAGCAGGTTAATTATAAGTCAGATTTGACCGATACAATATCGAGCATTGAGTATACAGTACACAGTATACTGCATGTCAAACCAAAGAAGTTCGTCACCTCGTCGCTCATTATCGCCAAATCATGGTTTAAAAGTAGCGATATCCAATAATGCAATAGGTAGAAGTTCTTCAATATCACCTAGTGGTCGTATCAGATCACCGCAATCGGGCAGACGTTCACCGAATGCTGCATCCGGACTGCTTTCTAATATAGGTATAAAACAGTTCAAGTTACAGTCCTTAATAAATTTTAGTTTTGTTTCTAACTGAAAATGTTTCAATTAATTTTTGTGCTTTTCGTGTGTAGGCTTAGTACCAACACCATCCTTCAAATCGCAATTTAACACCAACAAATTTGATAAAGTAAAAAAGAATTCAAAAGGAGGAGTTCTAATTACTCCTGAAGGTGACTATGTTAATTAACATTATAACACAATTTTGATTATTTATCCGGATTTCTGTTCAATTGTTTCGTATACGATTTTAGAAATTCAACTAGCTTTTTCTATGTTAGACGTAGAGAAAAATGGAACTATAAGTTTACCAAACCTTAAAAAGAGACTCGGTGTGCTTTTCCCAGACATTACTGGGAAAGAATATCGATTTTTAATGAATAATAAAAAGGAAATGGTTTTGGATGATTTAAAAGATTTATTACTTGACAATGAGATTACAAACTTCGACCCTGTGACTGAAGCTTTCAAACTATTGGAAGCACGTGATGACAATGGTATCCCTGGTAGTGGCAATGGTAATCAAGGATTACAACCTGAAAAATTAAAACAAGCTTTTATGTCTTATGGTTTTGGTGAAATAAATGAAGAAGAATTAGCGATATTAACAAGGGTAATTAATATTCATATAATATTCTCATTTGATGCAAAATGTGTGCTTATATTAATTCGTTTTTATTCTCATTTTAGACTGCTGATATTGATAATGATGGAATTATTTCAGTTGAAGATTTTAGAGCAATAATTGATTACAACACAGTGAAAGGTGGTAAAGCTGTTTCGTCACATATAAATAATAGTACCACAGTTTCGCCGACAAATTTAAATAATTTGAACAACTCTAGCAAACCGAAAAAGTGAAGTTCTTCTCGAACTTCTAAAAAGTGATTTTAGATTGATTATCGTATTGTGTCTGATAATCTAACTCTTGACTGATATTATAACTATAACTATTGCACTATGTTTAAGAAAACTGAATTATAAATTATCTGGTGTAGTTAATAATTTATTACGCAATACTGCATTGCTATGTTATCAACTGGCTTTTACTTTAATTTGAATAAAAATTACCAGCAATACACGATGATGCATTCATATGTATTCACTTCTCTAAATACAAAATTTAATCAATTAAAGTGTTAAAAAATATGTGTTCATCATTTTTGTTTTGATTTTAATTATCATTTCAGAAAAGCACAGTTTTAACTAGATGCATCTTCGGTACTTTCCAAATCAGGCAGTCCTTCATCATCATCACTATCATCACCTCCTGCATCCTCATCATCGCCGAAATCCATTCCACCCATACCTCCCATTCCTCCAAGTCCACCCATGCCTCCGAGACCACCCATTCCGCCCATACCTCCCATTCCGCCCATACCTCCCATTCCGCCCATACCTCCCATTCCTATTTATAGATAATACATACAAAATCATCAATTTAACATAAAATAAAGGTGATTTTCTCCTTACCTCCCATTCCGCCAAAATCCATTCCTCCATCAAGGCCAGACATATCGAAATCTTTTCCTTCAGCTTCATCTTCATCAACATATCGATCCCAATCAATTTTTACATTTGTTTTTTCCTTAACTTTGTCCAATAGCAGCCTTGGCCAAAATTCTTCATCAACATCTTTTTTGTTAAGTTTCATTTGTACCGAACCTGGTAATACATTCCAAACTGATCCTTCTGACACTATTTCTTTGAACTGTTTATTGAGCATAGAAAGGATAGAATAATTAGATAAAATAGGGAAAAAAGGAAAAATATATAAAAGCATATATTATTTATTTAAACTCCAAATTTAAATGAAAATATTTATTTTAAGGATATTACAAAACATTGACACTTACAAATTCCAAATCTAATACGTATTTCTTGCCACTAGATGTACCAGAAAATACCAGTTTTTTCTCGGTTAATTCAATATTGTGATCTACAACATCTAATAAACTTATTGTTAAATAAACTGAATCTTTTCTTTGAGCCCATTTCACTGGTGCAACATTTACAGCGGAAGAATTAAATTCAGACATAACTGAAGCCTGAAGATACAAGGATTGTTTGTAATCTAAATCAAATTGTCAAATTGTTGGATTGTTGGTTGAATGGGAAGGTAATATGTTCATCAAGAAGTTTGTTCTAGAAATATTTTACATTTTTTCAATTGTGTTACTTAAATTCCAAATATACATTACAAATCAATAAGTTTTGATTATTGGATAGAGCTTGAACATTGATATATATAAAAGTACCATGTAACTCGTACCTCGTGTGGTCTTAAATAATAATTCTCAACGGTAATAAATATATACCCACATTGTTACAACCCAACACTTCATTCAAATCTACAACAATATTGATTGTTGACCTCGATATTTACTGACAGACTTGAGCAAAGATGATAAAATTTGTGTTGATGGTAAATAAGCAAGGTCAAACCCGATTAGCGTCGTATTTTGAATGGTTTCCAATTCAAGAAAGAGTTGCGTTGGAATCTGAGGTACGGTATTTATTTTGGTATTTTATAAAACAAAATATCATCTTTCTACACTCAAAAATATTTTTATGTAGATTATACGACGCTGTCTATCGAGAACCGAGTACCAATGTTCTTTCATTGAATATCGGGGCTATAAAGTAATATATCGAAGATATGCTTCCTTATTTTTTGTTGTTGCGGTTGATGGACAGGTATGCTCAATCAATTTTGTATTATCCCATTATTAATTTTTATTTGCTTAAATACTGTAGGATGATGAAAACGAATTATCAATCTTGGAATTTATTCACTCATTAGTCGAAACCATGGATAAATATTTCGAAAGTGTTTGTGAATTAGATGTAACTATTTAGCACAATTTGATATAGTTGATGAATTTTTCCGTTAATCGGTCTTATCAATTATTTTTATAGATAATGTTCCACATTGAAAAGGCACATTATATTGTTGATGAAATGGTCGCCAATGGTAGTATTGTTGAAAATAATAAAGCAAACATATTGAAGCCACTAGGATTAATGGATAAATCAGCAAGTCAAGAAGAGAGCATTTTTAATCGAAGATAAAATATTGCCTGCTTGTATATAATTATTTTATAACATTATCAATGGTGTGGGAGTTACTTCAATTTTAACATTAATAAAATTAAGATTTTTTTGTCTTCATTTTTATTGGAAGTTAGAATAGAGTATCTAGACATGGTTTTATTGAAATAAAAATGGAACCACTCCATCAACCGTTTTAATTTTACTGAAACACCATGTCGTAAATACTCTTTTCTAACTAATAGTCTTATTAGGATATTTTTGGCGACAGACATTTGGTGGCTGAAAAGGGTGAAATTAATAAGTGATTAATTTAATGAATGAATTAAGAGGATTAACTGCAAATCATGTCGAGTAAATCTAGGCAAGAGGTATAAGCTATAAAACACAACACATTTAGTTATTTTACTCATTAATTAATTAATTTCCATCATTTAGGAGCTTTATAACAATAAAAGGTTTTATTTTTGTTTGAATTTCTGGATTTGTTGAAAAATAATTTAGTACTTTGAATTCAATGGAGCCCATGAAAGGAGCTTGTTTAACAACCCAGCAGAATCTTAAAAGAGATTTTTCTGATTTGAGAGTCGTCGATTTATGTCCAGTTTGCGAAGTCAAAATTGGTTTTCATGTTGCAGAACCAACAACAGGTAATAATTTTATTATTTTACTTTGGTAATAATTATTTATTTTCCCACATAGTTCATGATTCATACCTTATTTTGTTTTTCTATTATTACACCATCTAACTTTTCCCGTTATATTTGTCCATGAACTAATTTCATTCGTAGGTATTTCTTCTGCAGGTCTACAGGTGAGGTAAGAAAATTTATTTGGCTATATTAAAATTGTTATCTTAGGAGCATTTCTATGTTATTTCATTATTCGTTATTATGTTGCGTGGATATTCGAATTCTACTTTTCAATTATAAGAGGATTTGTTTCATATTTTACATGTGTTGTCGCTTTGTCGTTTTGAATAGTGGAAAGAGTTAAAGCTTTACAAATAATCCCAACACCATCATCAGCAACGCAAGAAACGATTAGAGAGACAATCATATCAGGTAATTATAAATCGCGCAAGCACAATAATTAATTATTCCGTTTTAATACTGTTTCACTGAAATGTCACGTATAATCTCATTGCAGGCAATTTTGCGGCACATAATTCGTTATATGAAGCCCAAATAAGTGTTATTTCTCACGTTGCACTTGATGATTCATGGGAAACCTTA